>SJYW01037731.1:194874-208460 GCA_006410735.1 Raphicerus campestris | reverse complement strand
GAGTCAGTAAATGACAAAATAAGATAATTTATCAACAAATATTTGAAAATCCATTTATTTAAAAAAGTAGTAAAAATATACCAGCTATTGGAAATGGGGAAAAGGGGTGGCAGTGGCACAGACTTTAAGAGTATTTCAACTACAGTACTTTTTTTTCCCTTATGCACAACACAAATATGTAGGAACATGGGTATTTATCATATTATTTCCTTTTCATTTCAGCATCACCAAAGATATTTGAGAAAATTATGAGAAAAACAAAAGGTATGAGGGTGGAGCATCTTAAGACAGCTCTTTCTTGAAAGTAAAATATAAACATTTCCCCTGCGTAACAGGCCCCAATGCACCTGTAGGACAGGACAGCAGTAAGTTGTCACTGTACAAAGGACTATGGCTTTAGCATCAAAGTTTCTATATAAACACAGAAACTGAGATAAAGTCTGCACATCTTAATACTTGAAAATATTGATACAAATATACCAATAACCGTCACTTTGCAGTTACGAAAAAAGTCCCAAGTTCTTAGTACTAGCTTACCTAAAACATTTAAAAAATTGCTCTTATCTACTTTAGTTTTTGAAACAGCAGTCTAGTATTTTAAATTTTACCTTTTTTTACAAGAAAATAGTCATAAGAAGATAACCTCTTCACCAATCAATTATTTCCATAGAAACCTAAAAATTCCCTAAAAAAAAAAAAAAGTTTCCCACCAAAAAAGTCTTTTTGTGAGGAGTTCATTGCACCAGGACTGTTTTTGTTTTCAGGCATATGTATATTACAAAACGCCGGAAAGATCTATTTTAAACACACTGCTTAACACTTTCTCCTCCTTGAGACAGCTTCTTACTTCTTAGTCTTTCACAACCATGTACTTTGGACCCCTTCATTTATGATGGTGACAGACAAGGCAAGTGGCTAAATCTTCCCTCTACTCTCTGAAAACTAGAAAAGCTGGAAAATTGAAATTTTTTAAAAAAGAAACTGTTTGAAGCACCTTGGGGATACCAAAGCAGTGAAGAATTAAGTGACAGCTTTTGAACTGTGGTGTTGGAGAAGACTCATTAGAGTCCCTTGGACTGCAAGGAGATCCAACCAGTCCATCCTAAAGGAGATCAGTCCTGGGTATTCATTGGAGGGACTGATGTTGAAGTTGTAACTCGAATACTCTGGCCACCTCATGCGAAGAAATGACTCATTTGAAAAGACCCTGATGCTGGGAAATATTAAGGGCAGGAGGAGAAGGGGATGACAGAGGATGAGACGGTTAGATGGTTATCACCGACTCGATGGACATGGGTTTGAGTGAATTCCGGGAGCTGGTAATGGACAGGGGCCCTGGCATGCTGTGGTTCACTGTGTTGCAAAGAGCTAGACACAACTGAGTGACTGAACTGAACTGAACTGACAAGAAACTCAAAGATCTAAGCCTAGACTCATATTTTCCCAAGACACCTGCTGTCTCCAGAAAATACAACTTCTGGAGCTGCAGAAGATGAGAGGCTGAGAAGCTAAGCTGAACACCCAGCAGAGTCAAGAGCTGGGGAGACAAAAGTAGAGTTCAACATCCTCTAAGTATGGACTGCTTCTTAAAACACCTCAAAATCTGAATGAGGATATATGAATAGGGGTGAATTAAGGGTGAATTTGGAGAAGGCAATGGCACCCCACTCCAGTACTCTTGCCTGCAAAATCCCATGGATGGAGGAGCCTGGTGGGCTGCAGTCCATGGGGTTGTGAAGAGTCGGACACGACTGAGTGACTTCACTTTCACTTTTCACTTTCATGCAATGGAGAAGGAAATGGCAACCCACTCCAGTGTTCTTGCCTGGAGAATCCCAGAGACGGGGGAGCCTGGTGGGCTGCCATCTATGCGGTCTCATAGAGTTGGACATGACTGAAGTGACTTAGCAGCAGCAGCAGCAAGGGTGAATTACAACTATAAATCCAGCTTCCATTCATCTCAATCTCCAGTTCAAGTTTAGATTTTAGAGTAAATCTAGATGAATTACCTGGATGGTTTGTTAAAACAAACTGCTGTGTCCAACCCTTACAGTTTATTCTGATTCAGTAGGTTTGGGATGAGCCAGAGAATATGCACTTCTAACAAGTCCCCGGGTTTCACAGATACTGCTGAAAAGGGGACTACACAGCTAATGAGCCTCTGAGCCACAAATGCTGAAGCCTGCAGGCCCTAGACCAGTGTCAACTACTAAGCCTATGTGCTGCAACTACTGTATCCATGTGCCTAGAGGCTGTGCTCGGCAACTAGAGAAGTCACTGCAGTGACAAGCCCGTGCACCTCAATGAAGAGTGGCCCTCACTCACCACAACTAGAGAAAGGCCCTGTGCAGCAATGAAGACCCAGCACAGCCAAAAAGAAATAAATACAGCAGTGTGCACATGCCAAAAAAAATTCTGAGACATTTCCATTATAGACTAGCCATTTAATTTCACCCCTCCATATACAGATAATTACAAAAAATAAATGACTGCTTGTGGCATTTGGCTTCTAAGGTGGTGGTTCAGTGTTAAATAATCTGCTGCCAATGCAGGAGACTGAGGAGATGTGGGTTCGATCCCTGGGTTCAAGAAGATCCCTTGGAGGGGGAAATGGCAACCCACTCCAGTATGCTTCCTGGGATAACCCCATGGACAGAGGAACCTTCTGAGCTACAGCCCACAGGATCTCAAAGAGTCAGAACTGAGCACACAGACACACACACACACACACACCCCCACAGGCATTATGATAATTACTATATACTCAGTATCTCACTTCATCTACATATTTTATATATTTCAGTAGTTCTTCAGACCTGGATTCAGAAGCTACACCTAAAACATCAGGCAAATTACTTGACACTACTGAACTGAATGACAGGATTAATATGCTCAAATTTCCCAGTTCTCTTTCTCCAACAAAATCTCTTCACCATGTATCACGTGAACTTTATGGGAACTCTGTTCCTAGGTTATTAAAGATCACTGAGCTTAGAAAGCAAAGTAACTTGCCTAAACTAGTTAAATGGATCTGAACAAAGTATTGACCTGACAACAAACACTATGCTTTCCCATACCACACTACATATAAGGAATTTTTATAGTGTTACTCGCAGAAATGTGGGCTTCCCTAGTGACTCAGATGGTAAAGAATCTGCCTGCAATGCAGGAGACCTGGGTTTGATTCCTGGGTTGGGAAGATGCCCTGGAGAAGGGAATGGCTACCCACTCCAGTACTGTTGCCTGGAAAATCCATGGACAGAGGAGCCTAGCAGCCTACAGTCCATGGGGTCACAAAGAGTCAGACACGACTAAGCAACTTTCACTTCACTTCATTTTGCAGAAATATAAATACTATAAATTATGGAAATAATTACAGATATTAATTCTTAACCAGAAGAGACAAACCCAAACTATGTTATTCCAAGATAACACTCAAAATCATAACATCTCAAAATCAAAGGAATAAAAATTTCTTTATACGTTAATAAATGTAGAAAGCTAATCCTAAGATAAAAAATTATCTTACTCAATATACAGGCACTTAACTCAGCAAATTCAACCATATTTCTTGACTAAGTGCTAAAACATTTTCAAATCTCCTTTTCAAGAAAATATTTAGGCACAGCAATAGACAACTCAAAGTTCATCATTAAAGCAAGATTTGCATAAGACAAATTCTTAAATTTTCCAATTCTGCTACCAATAGGTTACTATCAAAAGCATATATACAGTCAGCAATAAGACAAACAGTACTTTCAGTTTTGCAGATAACTCATGAAAAAAATTTAGTGTATTGTTAAATTGCCTTAGGAAAGGGCCCTTACTATCTGTTACACTTAGAAAGTAGCTTGCAGGGGGTGGGGGTAGGGGGAATGTCACCCCATAGGAGAATCACAGGGTGTAAATTTATAAAAGATTCTCTTCTCACACAGTTACACAATTAAAGCTGCCAGAAAATTTAGAGATATCTGTTGAATTAAAATACAACATATGAATTATTTCATATGCATGGCACATCTACTTTTCTTTATGTAATAAATATTTTTTATTTTCTTTCATTTTACTTGTATTCTTGGTAATCTACATCAAATTATTGGGAGAAAAGGTGTAAACAAGTAAAGTTCGAGCCATTTATGGCCATCTCATGGATTACAGCACTACTACAGAACGTGGTCCACTGGAGAAGGGAATGGCAAGCCACTTCAGTATTCTTGCTTTGAGAACCCCATGAACAGTATGAAAAGGCAATATGATAGGATACCAAAAGAGTAACTCCCCAGGTCATTAGGTGCCCAATATACTACTGGAGATCAGAGGAGAAATAACTATGAGATGGCTGGATGGCATCACGGACTCGATGGACGTGAGTCTGAGTGAACTCTGGGAGTTGATGATGGACAGGGAGGCCTGGCGTGCTGCGATTTATGGGGTCGCAAAGAGTCAGACACGACTGAGCGACTGAACTGAACTGATTATTCAGTCTAAAAGTGAAAGTGAAAGTTGCTCAGTCCTGTGTAACTCTGCAACCCATGGACTATACTGGAGTGGGTAGTCTAGCCTTTCTCCAGGGGCTCTTCCCAAGCCAGGAATCGAATCAGGGTCTCTTGCATTGCAAGAAGATTCTTTACCAACTGAGCTATGCAAGAAGCCCCAATTCAGTCTAAAGGCCCCCCCAAAACTTTAATTTTCCTTCCCCTCTAACCCTCAGTTTCCAGGTGGCACTAGTGGCAAAGAACCCACTTGCCAATGCACAGATGGTAAGAGACATGGGTTTGATTCCTGGGTCTGCAAGATCTCCTGGAGGAGAGCATGGCAACCCACTCCAGTATTTTTGCCTGGAGAATCCCATGGACAGAGGAGGCTAGCAGACTACAGTTCACAGGTCGCAAAGAGTCCACATGAAAAGCCCTAGGTGGATTACAAAGTCTCAGAATTCTCAAAACCATCCTATAGTTATATGCAGACCTAAAATTTGATATTCTAACTACTTTAATACGGGCTTCCCTGATGGCTCAGTGGTAAAGAATCTATCTGCAATGTGGCAGACCCAGGTTTGATCCCTGGTTCAGGAAAATCCCCTAAAGGAGGAAACGCAACCCACACCAGCACTCTTACCTGGGAAATTTCATGGACAGAAGAGTCTGGCAAGTTACGGTCAATAGGGTTGCAAAGAGTGAGACGCGACTGACCAACTGAACATGCGCACACACACACTCTAATTCACAGACCATAGGCTGTGGGCCAGATCTGGCTTATGAGTCTTGGTCTGCTAATCTTGTATTTTAACATTAATCATTAATAACTAATAAGCAGCCAGTTACCAGAATATAAGCTCTACCGGAATAAGAAACTTGTCTGTTTTGCTCTCCATCATCTAGAACACTGTTAACAATACATATTTTGCTACATGATTATTTCATTGGGACTGCTAAATGTGCAAAAGTTACCAACATGTGTATCTTCCACCCAAGCTTACTGCACATCACAACGACAATTAAAAAAAAAAAAGTATTCAGGAAATTTAGCATCTAAGAATTTCAGAAAATAAGACCGCACAAAGGAATCTATTAAATGATTAGAGACATTAAAATATATGCTAAAGGTTCTGAAATTCCTAAACTTGAAATGGAAACAAATAGTGCAGAAAGAATAAGACACTATGAAAATAAAATTTTAAAAGAGAACCAATAGTTCTACAAATTATATTTAAATTGTTTTTTAAAAAAGAAAAATGAATGACTAAATAGCAGATTAGGTATGGCTGAAGATAAAAGTGAACTGGAAGACACAACTGAGGAAACTATATAGAATATGGTACAGGAATGATTTTTTTTTGGCCCTTTATCTTTTTTCTTTTACACATAAAATATACATTAAAGGGCATCGGAAAAAAAAAAAGATGGTCTAATAATACCTAGTAAAATTAGTTCCAGAAAAAATGAGGAAAGGCAATATCTAGACAATGACCAAAATTTTTTCAGAATTAATAAAAAATATGCATCCTTTATATAAAGAGGCACAATGAAACTGCAGGAACCCAAAGGCAAAGAGATTATTCTGTGAAAGAGAAGTGGAAGAATACTAAAACACTTTGAACCAACCTACAGGCTTTCTCCTAATTCTACACTCATTTTCAAATACAGTAAAGGGGCTACATTAGTTTAAATTAGTGACCCATAAGGACCTATATATTACCCACACTATTAAAGAGACTTTCTTTTATACAAGGACTTTCTAACGGACCAACAGATATGGATCATTTTAAGAAAATCAGCTCCTACTATAAAACTGCGCTCATTTCACGTACTAGCAAGGTAATGCTCAAATCCTTCAAGCAAGGCTTCAGCAGTACATGAACTGAGAAATTCTACAAGATGGGTTTGCAATGGCAGAGAAACCAGACATTAAACTGCCAACATCCATTGACGCACAGAGAAAGAAAAACATCTACTTCTGTTTCACTAACTACACTAAAGCCTTTGACTCTGTGGATCAAACAAACTGGAAAATTCTCAAAAAGATGGGAGTACCAGACTACCTTATCTGTCTCTTGAGAAACCTGTATGCAGATCAAGAAGCAACAGTTAGAACTGGACATGGAATAATGGACTGGTTCCAAATTTGTAAAGGAGTACGACAAGGCTGTATGTTGTCATCTTGCTTATTTAACTTATATGCAGAGCATATCATGTGAAATGCTGGACTGGATGAAGCACAAGCTGAAATCAAGATTGCTGGAAGGAATAAAAAAAAAAAAGCCTAGATATGCAGAGGACATCACCCTTATGGCAGAAAGAGAAGAACTAAAGAACCTCTCGATGAAAGTGAAGAGTGAAAAAGCTAGCACATTCAAAAAACGAAGATCATGGCACCCAATCCCATCATTTCATGGAAAATAGAAGAAGAAAAAGTGGAAACAGTGACAGATTTTATTTTCTTGGGCTCCAAAATAACTGCAGACAGTAACTGCAGCTATGAAATTAAAAGATGCTTGCTCCTTGGAAGGAAAGCGATGCAAACCTAGACAGCATATTAAAAAGCAGAGACATCATTTTGCCAACAAAGGTCCGTACAGTCAAAGTTATGTTTTTTTCCAGTAGTCATGTACAGATGTGAGACTTGGACCATAAACGCGGCTGAGCGCCAAAGAACTGCTGCTTCTTAACTGTGGTGCTGCAGAAGACTCTTGAGAATCCCCTGGACAGCAAGATCAAACCAGTCAATCCTAAAGGAAATCAGTCCTGAATATTCATTGGAAGGACTGATGCTGAAGCTGACACTCCAATATTTTGGCCACCTGTTGCAAAGAACTGACTCACTGGAAAAGACCCTGATGCTGGGTAAGATTGAAGGCAAAGGGGGCAACAGAGGATAAGATGGTCAGATGGCATCACCAACTCAATGAATTTGAGTAAACTCCAGGAGACAGTGAAGGGCAGGGAAGCCAGGCATGCTGCAATCCATAGGGTGGGATAAAAGTTTGGACACGACTTAGTGACTGAACAACAACCACTTTAACACTTTCTTAAAATTGATTTAAAACACATCTGTAGAAAAGACATCATGTAATATCTCCTTTCCCATCTTCACTTTCACAGTAAACTTCTTCCACTTTACAAAAGACATAATACTTACTGTATTAAGAATCTAAAAACCTCATGAAAAAATCATTTGTAAATACTGGTATCTGGAACCTCTTTTGGCACTATAGTAGAGTTTCCTATCTTTCCCTGTTTTATATATATTTCTGTTAAAATTGAAACTATAGTTAAAAACAGTATTCTGGACCAACTTAGGATTTTCTTAATATAATTATTTAATATAACGCAAAATGGAAAAGCCAAAGTGATGAAAATTTTCTTTTAATGACTTTATATCTCTACTTTAGTTATCATCAAGAAAAGCACTGCCCCAAGGAAAAAAATCATGTGAGAACAATGAAAAGAAAGCCCTCTCTCCAACCCCAAAAATTGAAATTTGCACACATTTATTACAACCAGGTAAAAAATTCAGGTCAAAACCAAGGCTGTATTTTTCTACTAGAATTCCATGATAAAATGTCATTATGAGGAGGGAAATTAACATGTATATTTGAAATAAAAACAGAAAAAAAATCTACTTATTACAAATCAATAATATATCTGATTTAACTGATGGCCTTGTCAAGTAAGTGATGTGAAAGTATTTTCCACAGATCACATGAACTAAATATGCAGTTCTAAAATTTAAGAAAATATACAAAAACAAAATATTTTACAAACCATATGGGCAAAGGCCAATTAATAAGGAGCAAGATTTCAGTATTTTCAGTTATTTCTGGAATCATCTGGTTAAAACAAAAGGAAGTAACAAGTATAACTACTAGCTAAACATTAAATCCTGATAAAGCCTTTTTAATATATTTCCCCCAAATTCAGAAAGACAACAAATCTAAAGACTGGATTACAAATTATGTTAGGTTTTCAAACTTACATTACATTGCTATGTGATTTCTTTTTTTTTTTTTTTTTTTTTTTTGGCTGTGCTGGTTCTTCACTGCAGTGCACAGGATTCCAGTAGAATCCTGGAACTGGCAGCCTCTGGAGCACTCAGGCTCAGTAGTTATGACACAAGCTCTCTGTTGCATCACGCAGGCTTAGTTAGCTGCCCCATATTATGTGGGGTCTTAGTTTTCCAACTGGGGACTGAACGGGAATCCCTGCATTGGAAAGACTGGACCACCAAGGAAGTTTCTGCTATGTGATTTCTGCCATTTAAATCAAAAGGAAAGAACTGAGTGATAAATGCTATAGCAATTATCACTATATCCATCTATTATGTGACCAAGATTTCTCAGCACTCGTATCTAAAAAAAAAACATAAAATTACTGTTGGAAGTTACAGCACAGCAATTAATATTTATGGATATATAAACTAAATGAATAAGGAAAGAAAATAGCAACACCATCCATTTTAAGAAATACATTTCTAATATAACTCTACTCAATAGGTTTAACAATTATAAATTACACATCTATTAGTAATTATAAACATAATCCAGTAAAAAGTGAATATTTAACAACTTTCAGTGGCAAGATCACTAAATATTAAGTGTCAATAAATGTATATTTTTATTCAGTAAATATATATCTATAAAGTATAATAATTAAAATATTTTCAATTGCATAAAAATATATGAAGTTAAAATACATATGTAGGGACTTCCCTGGTGGTCTAGTGGCTAAGACTCCACACAACTCAGGGAGCCCAGGTTTAACCCATGGTCAGGGAACAAGGTCCCACATGCTGCAACTAAGAGTTCACATGCTGCAACTAAAGATCCAGCATGCAGCAATGAAGACCAAAGATCCTATGGGCCTCAACTGAGAGAAAAAAAGCACCATGTGAATTTTCCAACTGTTAAAGAGGAGACGGCATACATATTTTTTAAGTTTTTTAAAATTGAAATATAGTTGATTTGCAATGTTGTTATACATGTATTTTTAAAATAGATGATGATGAATATCAGATCTCAGATCATAAGATACACAGTGTCGTGTAAGTTTTATTTTTAAAATATCAACATGTACATCCTCAAAAATATGTAACAAGGCAAATACTTTATTTTTAAAAAAGGGGGGGCAAAGTATCTGCAAGAAAAAAAAAAGTGAAAGTGGCTCAGTTGCATCTGATTCTTTGCAACTATATAGTCCATGGAATTCTCCAGGCCAGAATGCTGGAGTGGGTAGCCTTTCCCTTCTTCAGGGGATCTTCCCAACCCAGGGATCGAACCCAGGTCTCCTGCATTGCAGGCGGATTCTTTACCAGCCAAGCCAAACCTCCCAAATCAAAAACCTAGACTGAGAAGAACGTCTGCTTATCCTCTAATAGCTGTATAGCTATAGTACATCTGTTCACTGGACTGCTACATAGCAACAAGTAGCAGTACTATAGAGCCCATCCCTTCTCCAGCAGATCTTCCCAGGAAGATCTTCTCTGGGTTGGCCCAGGAATCAAACCTGGGTCTGCTATTGCCAACTGAGCTTTGAGGGAAGCCCCTATCTAGCAATGAAACAGATGATAAAGATATCTAAACACTTTGCTATGCAGTGATCTTACAGACTACACTACCAAGTAAAAAACCAAACAATGTTGAGAGTTTCTTCAAGAAGGGTGGCATATTCTAATGTTAAAAAAAAAAAAAAAACGGACGGCTAAGCCATATAATATTTAAAGCAGGTCAGCCATGGGTAAGAAGAGAGAAGGGAAAAGAGGAAATCAGGACAAAAGTTAGACTTTTCTGAATAAAATTTCTTTGCAGATTTGACTTTGGAACCTTGAAAACCTTTGCATAATTATAAAATACATTAAATTCAATACATTTTTTAAAAAACATATCCTCAAAGTAACAAAAAAAAGTTTAAATAAATAAATCAGTGTAACTCTCACTCAACTGACAGACTTACAAACCAAGAAAAAATAATTTCAAGTGTCTTTAAAACACAGTAATTTAAATACACATTTTTAGTGAGATAAACCTAGTGAGATATGCCACCAACAAGGAAATAAAAAGACTTTAAATCATTTTATTAGCAACTATATTTGTATTGATATTGTGAAACTATTTATCTAAAAGGATAAAGCAAGTAAGTTACTAAATTAACATCATTAGGAACCAAGACACTCAACCCAAAAGCTATGAAAGAAAAATAGTGTTGTATTTGACAATGTAAGAAAATATCTTTTCTGCAAGGCAATAACCATCAAAAGTGAAGACAAAAAATTAGTGAAAAAAAACTAGTTTAAATTATTAGTATCACAGCAGTGGGCTGGTTTCTCTAAAATACCATTATTTTGTCAAATCTAAGAAACCATTGTAAGATAAATCATTATTGTCTATACTAATGTACAAAACATTATTATTGTCTATACTAATGTGCAAAACATTTTTAACTCAACAAGACGCATCCAGTTAGATTTCAGAGATGTCAAAAATGTGGGAAAATGTGTCTGAGACTCGACATAAAAATAATTTCTACAAATCAATAGTATTCTAAAGACCAAATGGAAAAATGGGCAAAAGATATCAATTAACAATTATCAAAAGGGAAATAAATCGGACTATACGTATTATGAGTGAGGTATTCAAACCATACTCAAAATAAATACAAAGTAAGACTACACTGAGATTCTATTTTTTATTGCAAAGATCAAAAGGATGATAATACTGCTAAAGTGTGAGGGAACAGGTATGCTCGGACATTGCTGGTGATAGTCTAAATCAAGTATAACAAAATTAGAAGTGTGCCTGTCCTGATATAGCAGCTCTACTTCTAGAAATTGATCCTTCAGATATGCTGATAAATGTGCAAAATAACCCATATAGAAGCTAGTTTATGCAACATTATTTTAAGTGGGGCAAGAAGGCTGATAGATCCTTCCATATGTTGGTGTTGGATAACAGCAGTATATCATACACTGGAATACTATGCACCTACTGAAAAGAATGCTGCTGCTGCCAAGTGGCTTCAATCATGTCCGACTCTGTGTGACCTCACAGACAGCAGCCCACCAGGCTCCCCCGTCCCTGGGATTCTCCAGGCAAGTACACTGGAGTGGGTTGCCATTTCCTTCTCCAATGCATGAAAGTGAAAAGTGAAAGTGAAGTTACTCAGTCATGTTCGACTCTTAGCGACCCATGGACTGCAGCCTACCAGGCTGCTCCATCCGTGGGATTTTCCAGGCAAGAGTACTGGAGTGAGGTGCCATTGCCTTCTCAGACCGAAAGGAATGAGGGTGATTTTAATGGACTCTTATGGTTGGTCTCTTAAGATATATTAATTTTACAAAGTAAGATTACAAACAGTGTGTACAATATACTACTGGTGGAGAAAGAGTAAGAAAGTAGGATGAGAACACAGATTTTCTTTGTGATAAATAAAATATTTCTGATGAGATAAACAAAAAGCTAGGAATACCACTTGCCTCTAGGATGGGAAAGTGGGTGGCTTGTACTTACAATCAAAAATACAAATCTTCTGATGTATTAGTTTTTAGTATATAACCTAAAAAAAAAATTAAAAAGCAACACTTGCCTTTTTTCCTTTTGAGGTTTCAGAATCCTCATCTTCATCTACACTGAGTAGATTTGCCTCACTACACAGAAAATAAGGAGGAAAAAAATCTTAAGTGACAATTACAACTCATATATTAAATTCAGAAGTTTTACTCTCCTTGTTCACCTAATATAGAGATCAGCAAACTTTCTGTAAAGGGCTAGAGACTAAATATTTTAGAATTTTGCAAGCCATATGGCCTCTGAAGCCACCACTCATCCTTGCTTTGCAACTGAAGTACGAAAGCAGCCACAGACTAAACGTGTGGCTGTGCTCCAAGAAAACTATAGCAAAATCCAATGATGGGCCACACTGGGCCCACTGCCGTTGTTTACTGACCTCTGCCATAAACGACCACATAGCTTTTGTTTTCATGTTAACTATACATTTCATCTACTTTCACTCATTTTTCCTTTCTGTCTTGGATTTTAAATTAGGAGGAAAGGACTCAAAACAGAAGTAAATAAACATACTGTTAAGAAAATCTTAGTTGATGAAAAAAAGTAATTTCCATGGTATTAACCCAAAAACTGTTATTCCTCTACCATTCTGAGAAATATCAAACCTTCACTGAGAATTATTGACCTCAGATTCTAAAAGACCAGAATGATGTATCTATTAACAGTTCATGTTAATCTGAACACAATGATAAACCAACTGTAATTCATAAATGAGGCATACAGAACAGGGAGCACCTTAAAAGACACATTTTTATACATGAAAAATATTCTATCAAATAAAGTAAAAATAAATCCTTCTGAAGACAACTCTGCTAAACTGTTTTTAGCTAAAATCTTAGCTATTATAATAAAGATGTAAAATGTTCCAATATTGCTTGTATACAACTTTCTAAATGCTCTCCTACAAACATTTTACAAAAATGTTTAAAAAGTGGTATATTTCTTAACCTTTAAAGGTGGTCTACTCAATTTCCGATTTAATGCCAATTTGTCAAAACAACACCTAAGTAACAAACATCTATAATAAGAAATAATCAGAAATAAAAAGAAAGAAGACCATAAAATGCCAATTTTGAGTGAGAAACTTACTGGTTCAAAGTTCTCCTTCAAATAAAACTTAACTTCAAATTCAACATCTCACAGGTGAAGGCACCTAAAGCAGTAATGATGAATGGAGCTGTTGCCCAGACAGAAGAAAAGAACCTACAATACTTAGCAAATATACTCTGAAAGACTTCTTGCATAAAATTTCTAAAAAATACTTGCAGTTTGGTAGAACTTAAATGTATATATTTATGTGTCTCTTAATTTGCTATTTGTTCTGGCCAGCAGAAAGCAGATCGATAACCAAGAAACTAACAGTATAGAACGGACTTTTGACATCTGGGGGAGAGGGAGAGGGTGGGATGATTTGGGAGAATGACACTGAAACATGTATACTATCATATAAGAAATGAAGCGCCAGTCTATGTTCAATGCAGAATACAGGATGCTTGGGGCTGGTGTACGGGCTGTCTCTTATACACAT
>SJYW01037731.1:176753-191154 GCA_006410735.1 Raphicerus campestris | reverse complement strand
GCTGATTCATGTCAATGTATGGCAAAACCAATACAGTACTGTAAAATAGAATAAAGTATTAAAAAAAAATAAATAAAGCTATGTTTGGGAAGAAAAAAAAAAAAAAGCTTGTATGAAAGCCATTTAAAAATTTACAGCAGTCACTCCAAGTACATTAAGAGTATTATAATGAACGCTTCACTTAACTTCTGTCTGGGTCAACACCTGTGTTTAGCATTTATAGGGTTTCTGCTTTCTCTGGTAGCAATCTATGATGAACATGGTTGGGGACTGAGTGGGGTTTGGGAGGGAGTTTCAACTGCAAAGGCAGACACTAAACTTTCTTACAAACTTCAGGAATCGTAATCTGGGTTCATTCACTCCTGGTAAATGGTGGCTTTTCTTACCACTACCTGAACAGAGTGCCATATTAAAAAATAATAATAATGTCTTTAATAGGAAATCCACAATATGGTCAACTTTTAATTATAAGATTACCTGTATAATATGTACATATTTATACATTGCAAAAGATGCAGAAATATAACCACATAATTATTTACCAATAAAACAATTGCTTTTTCTTTCCTTAATGCTACTGTAAGTCAATGTTTTCTAATATCATACTCTTAAAAATATTTCCATGGAATATAAATTGTTTTTCTAATAAAAAGTTTCATTCTTATAAAATATCTGAGAGGATAAAAAAAAATTCTTACTCTTTATCTGTATCTCCTTCACTTTCTTCTCCATGATCAAAGCTCCAATTATTTTTAAAACCTCCATCTCTTTTAGATTCTGATCTAGCCAAAGCTGAAATAAAAACAAACTCAGATAAGTATTCATTAATAGAGCTATTCAATATAAAATAAAATTGAGCATTTGCCAACCTCTTTGTTTAGTCGAGATTCTCTTTTATTTGCCTTTTGCCTACTGCCTCTAAGAGAAAAAGAACACATTAAAATCTGTTCATACACTTGTCCATATGTGTGAATGTGCTACAGAAAAAAGCTCAAATTCAGTAAAATATAATGAAAAATGTGGACAGGAACTCATGAATATGTGTGAAATACATAAAAATCAACCCTGTATATCCATACTTGATCACTGGTTCTAAAAATTAGTAACTTAATTTGCTTGCCTTATTAATAAGAACTAAATTCAGACCACCAGCCTTTTTGCTACCTCAGCCAACTGTCTCTGCATTTTAACAGAAAAGAAACAAACCAAGGTTTTTGGGGTTAGCATCAGGGAGAGCTCAGTGTTCAAGAAACCTCTCCAAATCAGAACACCAAACATGCTTAACTATAGATTAAAATCATATAAATGCATGTCTGAAATATCCTGAAGCCATAAACAACTAGAAAGTGGGAACCTGAGAAATAAATGAAGTTCTGAAGGTGGCATTTGTTTTGGAGCCACGTAACAAAAACCTGAGGCCTAGAGCTTGGGAAGATCACTTTTGGGGGGCCCAGCAAGATGAAAGGTCAGACTGAAGACCAGAAGGGCAACAATCCCACTGGCTGAACTAGTGCAGAAAAAAAGAGACTTACTCAAGAAAGAGACGGGTGGGAGGGGTGGATAATTACAATATCATGCTGTTGGTTCTGGGTTCCGGGATTGAACTAAAGACAAACAGGGCTTCCCTGATGGTTCAGCTGGTAAAGAATCCACCAGCAATGCAGGAGACATGTGTTTGATCCCTGGGTCAGGAAGATCTCCTAGAGGAAGAAAATGGCAACCCACTCCAGTATTCTTCCCTGGGAAAGGCCACGGACAGAGAAGTCCGGTGGGCTATAGTCCAAAGGGTCATAAAGAACTGGACACGACTGAGTGACTATGCATTCATACAAAAACAACAAGTACCTCCACTTCATGTTTACGGAATACCTCAACACGAGCTCACTCACAGTTACTCAGGTTTGGGACCAGAATTTTCATAACCTACATGGCCCAGAAGAGTCCATAATTATAATAGTCTCATAGCCTATATGGCCCAGAAAAGCCCCTAATTAAAATGGAAAAGATGCACAATATCACAAAGATGTTAAGGAAGTGCAAATCAAAAGTATAATGAGATACTATTTCACATTCATTAGGATGGCTATTTTTTTAATGGAAAACAGTTAAGTGTTGGTGAGGATGTGGAGAAACTGAACTCTTATGCATTACCTGTGGGAATATAAAATGGTACAGCCATTGTGGAAAATGCTTGGCAGTTCTTCAGAAAGTTAAACGTAGAACTACTCTATGATCAGTGATCCTACTTCTAGAAATATACCCAGAAGCAACTGAGAGCATGGACTCTGAAACTTGTACACCAAAGTTCACAGTAGCATTATTCACAGAAGTCAGAAGGTGGAAAAACCCAAATGTCCATCAGCAGATGAACAGTTAAACAAAACGTGCTGTGTTCACAAATATACACACAAAGGATTATTTTTTGCCTTATTTTTTGAATTATAAAGAAACAAACTCTGACATGCTACAACACGGATGAACCTTGAAAACAGGAGTAAAATGCTTTACCCATTTTAACTCACGGGCTTCCCTATTAGCTCAACTGGTAAAGAATATGCCTGCAATGCAGGAAACCTAGGTTCGATCCCTGGGTTAGGGAAGATCCCCTGGAGAAGGGAATGCCTGGCAGGCTACAAGTCCATGGGGTCGCAAAGAGTCAGACACAGCAAGTTTCACTTTCATTTTACTCTTGCCAGACACAGAAGGACAAATATTGCATTATTCCATTTATATGATATATCTAAAAATAGGCAAATTCAGAGAGCAAGTAGAATAGAGGTTTCCAGGGGCTGAAGGGAGAGGAAAATGCAGAGTTATTTTTTAATAGGTACTGAGCTTTTGTCTGGGATGATGAGAAAGTTCTAGAAATGGATAGTGATGATAGCTGCACAACATTATGAATGTACTTGCCAATTTACATTTGTATATTTATAAACAGTTACAACAATAAATTTTATGTTATGTTTATTTTCCCACAGTAAAAAACTGTAAAGGCATAAGTACCAAAACCTCTAAATGACTAGCAGAATCAAATATAAATCTTCTCTAACAAACTAAAACGTCAACGTCTCAAAAAAATTGAAAAAATATGAGTTTACAACCAAAAATATTATGAAGTAGGTGGAAAGATGTCACCATGAGCAAATCTGAAACCTCTTTACATGTATAATAAAGAAATAGCAGATAATAGGGGCAAGGTTTTTCTTTCAGAAAAAGAAGTTATAAATAAGCAAGAGAGGAGAGCTAGAATAAACTGTTCATTCTGGTGGTGCTAGGTTAGAGTAAGAGGTATCAGTATGAACTTCTATTTATTTGATACCCATACAGATGAATAGATACAGAAACAAATATAGACACCCTGTTCCATGGCCTAGAAGAGCTAAAGGTCTGTCCCCAGAGAAAGTCTACAAGTGATATCCTAGTAGCAACAAGCACACTTACAACCAGATTTTATTTTCTCAATACCATTCTCTAATACAAGGAGCCAGAACTCCCAGGAAAAATGACTGATTCTAGAATGAGGCAGGAAAAATACAAGGTAAGTCTGGAGTATTCTGTAGGGCCAGAAAGCAAGAAGGTGTTTTTTTTAAAAAAAGGATGATGTAAAGTAATCAGCCTCCAATTAAAATAAATAAATTTAAATTAAAAAAGAAAAAGGATGGGAAATTTCAAAAGGATCTGGGAGCAACCTAAAAGAATCTCCCAGTCACCAAAAGTGGAACAATTTTCACAAAAATAAATGATAACAGTACTGAATTATAATTATCCTAATAAAATATTATATAAATAACTGAATGAATAAATCAATGGGGAGAAGGGACACATCTTCCTTACAGAATTCCAAATAATACATATACAAACCCCTGCCTTTAAGAGACAGAATTTGCAATTCACTTCCAAAGAGTCAACTACAGAAAAAGGTGACTAACAGTAAGAAATCTGATAATCACTACCTGCATCAAGTGAACATCAAAGTTAACATCAAAAGTGATGTTTTATTCATAGCATTCCCTTCATGGATCATAGCCTTGTCGTGGTGAAGGCACTTGCATAATTCAATGAAGCTATGAGCCACGCTGTGCGGGGCCACCCAAGATAAACAGGTCAAGATGGAGAGTTCTGAAAAAACGACTTCCACTGGAGGAGGGAATGACAAATCACTTCAATATTCTTGCCTTGAAAACCCCACGAACAGTATGAAAAGGCAAAAAAAGATATGACATCTGGAGATGAGTCCCCCAGGCCAGAAAGTGCTCAATANATAGCAGATAATAGGGGCAAGGTTTTTCTTTCAGAAAAAGAAGTTATAAATAAGCAAGAGAGGAGAGCTAGAATAAACTGTTCATTCTGGTGGTGCTAGGTTAGAGTAAGAGGTATCAGTATGAACTTCTATTTATTTGATACCCATACAGATGAATAGATACAGAAACAAATATAGACACCCTGTTCCATGGCCTAGAAGAGCTAAAGGTCTGTCCCCAGAGAAAGTCTACAAGTGATATCCTAGTAGCAACAAGCACACTTACAACCAGATTTTATTTTCTCAATACCATTCTCTAATACAAGGAGCCAGAACTCCCAGGAAAAATGACTGATTCTAGAATGAGGCAGGAAAAATACAAGGTAAGTCTGGAGTATTCTGTAGGGCCAGAAAGCAAGAAGGTGTTTTTTTTAAAAAAAGGATGATGTAAAGTAATCAGCCTCCAATTAAAATAAATAAATTTAAATTAAAAAAGAAAAAGGATGGGAAATTTCAAAAGGATTTGGGAGCAACCTAAAAGAATCTCCCAATCACCAAAAGTGGAACAATTTTCACAAAAATAAATGATAACAGTACTGAATTATAATTATCCTAATAAAATATTATATAAATAACTGAATGAATAAATCAATGGGGAGAAGGGACACATCTTCCTTACAGAATTCCAAATAATACATATACAAACCCCTGCCTTTAAGAGACAGAATTTGCAATTCACTTCCAAAGAGTCAACTACAGAAAAAGGTGACTAACAGTAAGAAATCTGATAATCACTACCTGCATCAAGTGAACATCAAAGTTAACATCAAAAGTGATGTTTTATTCATAGCATTCCCTTCATGGATCATAGCCTTGTCGTGGTGAAGGCACTTGCATAATTCAGTGAAGCTATGAGCCACGCTGTGCGGGGCCACCCAAGATAAACAGGTCAAGATGGAGAGTTCTGAAAAAACGACTTCCACTGGAGGAGGGAATGACAAATCACTTCAATATTCTTGCCTTGAAAACCCCACGAACAGTATGAAAAGGCAAAAAAAGATATGACATCTGGAGATGAGTCCCCCAGGCCAGAAAGTGCTCAATATGCTACTGGGAAACAGCGCAGAAATAGCTCCAGAAAGAACAAAGAGGATGGGCCAAATGGAAATGACACACAGTTGTGGATATGCCTCGGAATGAAAATAAAGTCCGATAATGTAAAGAATACTGCATTGGAACCTGGAATGTTAGGACCATGAATCAAGGTAAACTGGACGTGATCAAGCAGAGGTGGCAAGAGTGAACATCAACATTTTAGGCGTCAGTGAACTAAAACAGACAAGAACAGGCATTTAATTCAGATGACCACTGTATCTACTACTGTGCTCAAGAATGCCTTAGAAGAATTGGAATAGCTCTCTTATTCAAGAAAAGAGTCCAAAGTGAACTCCTTATTGCAAAATTTAGGCTTAAATTGAAGAAAGTAAAGAAACCACTAGGGCTTTCAGGTATAACTTAAATCAAATCCCTTATGATTATACAGTGGAGGTGATGAATAGATTCAAGGGATTAGATCTGGTGGAAGGAGTGTCTGAAGAACTATGGATGGAGGTTCGTAACACTGTACAGGAGGTGGTGACCAAAACCATCCCCAAGAAAAGAAAAGCAAGAAGGCAAAGTGGTTGTCTGAGGAGACTTCACAAATAGTTGAGAAAAGAGAACAAGCAAAAGGCAAGGGACAAAGGGAAAAATATATCCAACAACACGCAGAGAGAATAGCAAGGAGAGAGAAGAAAGTCTTCTTAAGTGAACATGTAAAGAAATAGAGGAAAACAAAAGAATGGGAGACAAGAGATCTCTTCAAGAAAATTGGAGATACTAAGGAAACATTTCATGCAAAAATGGGCATGATAAAGGACAGAAACGGTACGGACCTAATAAAAGGAGAAGAGACTAAGAAGAGGTGGCAAGAATACACTGAAGAACTGTACAAAAAAGGCCTTCATGACCCAGATTACCGTGATGGGGCCCGACATCCTGGAATGCAAAGTCAAATGGGCCTTAGGAAGCATCATCCTGAACAAAGCTAGTGGAGGTGATGGAATTCCAGTTGAGCTATTTCAAATCCTTAAAAATGACGCTCTTAAAGTCCTGCACTCAACATGCCAGCAAATATGGAAAACTCAGCAATGTCCACAGGACTGGAAAAGGTCAGTTTTCATTCTAATTCCAAAGAAAGGCAATGCCAAAGAATGCTCATACTACCATACAGCTGCACTCATTTCACATGCTAGCAAGGTAATGTTCAATATTCTTCAAGCTAGGCTTAAATAGTACGTGAACTGAGAACTTTCAGATATACAAGCTGAGCTTACAAAAAGCAGAGGAACCAGAAATCAAACTGCCAACATTTGTTGGATTATAGAGAAAGAGAATCCCACAAAAACACCTACTTCTATTTCATTAAATATAAAGCTTTGACTGTGTGGATCCCAACAAACTGTGAAAAATTCTTAAAAGAGATGGGAGTACCAGACCACCTTACCTGGCTCCTGAGAAACTTGTATGCAGGTCAAGAAGCAAGTCAGAACCAGACATGAACAACAGACTGGTTCAAAACTGAGAAAGGAGTATGTCAAGGCTGTATATTCTTACCCTGCTTATTTAACTTATATACAGAATACATCGTGCAAAATGCCAGGTAGGATGGATCACAAGCTGGAATTAAGGCTGCTGAGTGAAGTATAAATAACCTCAGATATGCAGATAATATCATTCTAATGATAAAAAGCAAAGAGAAACTAAAGATCCTCTTTATTAGGGTGAAAGAGAGTGAAAAGGCTGGCTGGCTTAAAACTCAACATTCAAAAAACGAACATCAATGGCATTCAGTCCCACCACTGCATGGCAACCAGAAGGGGAAAACGTGGAAATAGTGGCAGATTTTATCATCTTGGGCCCCAAATTCACTGCAGATGGTGACTGCACCCGTGAAATTAAAAGACACTTGCTCCTTGGAAGGAAACCTATGACAAACCTAGACAATGGATTAAAAAGAAGAGACATCACTTTGCCAACAAAGGTCTGTATAGTCAAAGCCATGGTTTCTCCAGTAATCGTGAATGGATGTAAGAGTTGGACCATAAAGAAGGCTGAGTGCCTAAGAATTTGGGCTTCTGAATTGTGTATTGGAAGACTTTTGAGAGCCCCTTGGATTGCCAGGAGATCAAACTGGTCAACCCTAAAGGACACCAACCTGAATATTCATTGGAAGGACTGATGTTGAAACTGAAGCTCCAATATTTTGGCCACCTCAGGTGAAGGCCGACTCATTAAAAAAGACCTTGATGTTAGGAAAGATCGAAGACAAAAGGAAAAAGGGGCAACAGAGGATGGGATGGTTGGATAACATCACTGACTCAGTGTTTGAGCAAACTTCAGGAGAAGGTGAAAGAAAGGGAAGCCTGGCGTGCTGCATTTCATGGGGCTGCAAAAAGTTGGCCACGACTTAGGGACCAAACAACAACATTCACAGCCCATTTAATATGATGGGATGAAAATGTGACTTCAGCTCTCTGTTTTCTTCCCCAAAACCCGTCAGTTTTGTCATGAGAACATATCAGATAAACCCAAACTGAGAAACATTTTAGAAAATCCTGACCAGGACAGTTTAAAACTGTTATGGTTGTGAAAAAAGAAGATTAAAGAAACCGACATGATCAGAGGGGACAAAGATGACACAACAACTAAATACACTGTGGAGTCCTGGACTGGATCCTATGGAAAAAAGTCAGGTCTGTAGTTGATGCCCTTGTTAATTTCCTAGTTTTTCGCAAACATTATTATCTAAGTCGGCAACATTAGGGGAAGATGGGTAAACAGTACAAAGCAACTATAACATCTTTGCAGCTTCTCTATAAATCTAAAATTATCCCTCCCCAATATTCAGAAACCAAATGTAAAATAAACCCGTAGTTTTTAAAAACAAAGGTTATGAAGAACATAATAAACTCTGATGATTACTAGTCTATAAAGACTCCTAAATGCAGCAACCAGTATCCATCACTGAAACCCAGGCAAGTTACCATAAAGGCCACTAAGCAGTGAAAAACCAAGAGGTTTTTACATTGTGTACACCCTAAAGGAAACAGGGTTCTGTACACACAATTCTAACAAGTCTAATCATTTCCTAATTGACAGCAGATTAGAACCTATAAATTAGTGAGAGAAAAATAACCTAATGAAAGTGATCACTGCCAATTAGAACAAAATAAATTATAAAATAACAAGCAAATTCTAAAAACATAAATTTGAGAGCAACTTGCACTAAGGGAAAAAACTTGGAACCCTCAGAAATCCTCGAGAGTATTAGCACTCTTTGCTGTCCTGTTATGGTTGACACTTAGAATAATCAGAGTGGAAACTTACATACACTGTATCTATTTACAAAATTAAAGGAAATACAAAGGCTAAAGAGAGATCTCCGTTAAGCAACATAAATTAAATACTGCAATTTTCTCCGTGCACCTCCATTAAAAGGGCAGTAATGAAAAGAAAGGGGAAAATTAGAAACCTGTAAGAACAGAAAGAACCCAGAAAGAAGATAACAGCAGATGCCTGATGTACCTAAACTGATGGAGATGAAGTCTGATGGATGCATAGGAACTGATTCAGTTTGTCTACGGAAAGAAACAAACACCTGTGAGGGCACAAATATTACCAAACTGACAAAAGAAAAAAACTTTGAATATTGCTATCAATAAAAGATAACTGAATTATTACAAATCTTTTTGAAAAGAAAAATTCAGACACAGAAGGCTTCTCCCATAATTTCTTTTAAAAAATATCAACAAACAGATCTAGACTTTTCCAGAAGAATAAATTTTTTAAAAAGGAACATTTTGCAGCTCATTTTATGAAGTCAGAAGACTCTATCCCAAACTTGATAATAATATTTAAGGAAGGAAAATGCCATGAGAACATGCTCTCCTGAAGACAGATATCTAACTCTAAATAAGATAACAGTAAATCAAATACAGTGATAATAATATATTACAACCAAGTAGCGTTTATTCTAAAAGCGAGTTCACATTTGAAAATCATGAATGTAATTCACAAAATAAAAACTCAGCAAACTAAGTATAGAAGGAATAAAAAGAAAAGAGTAACTACTACACAAAACCCTTTGGAAAACACTGTAACTTTTCCCCGGCCATAAGCAGCATGAACAATTCTGTAACTATGTAGTGAAGGTCCTAGCTGGCACAGCACGGCCGGGCAGATGACGACTACAAGAGGTGAGGAAAGCAAACAAGAAGCAAACTTCATGTACACAGCCCCAGAAGAGCTAAAAAACTGGAGGCACAGGTATCTGAAGGTTAAGAAGAAAATCTGACTTTTTCTAAAAAAAGAACAAGTATTTAGTAGAATGTGAATTAACAAATATATATGAAGGATACAACTGGAAAATCATAATTTGGGAACCATTATAATAAAAACTGATTAAAGCATGCGTCATCAAGGAATGCTGAAACTAATAAATGGAAAGAAGCTAATACTAAGGGTGAAATCTGGTAAGAAATATGTTGTTATACTGTCTCAAAGTAGTTCCCCACAGGATATTAATTACAAAGGAGAATACAGTACCTTACAGTGGAGAAACCTGGCAAAAATCATCTTAACTAAGTCATCAAAGATAATTTCACCAGCAAACAGGACAGAAGCTCACTGAGTATATCAATGAAATCAAGTAATTACTGTGACATTACTTACAAAAATGCATAACCTAAATCTAATCATGAGGAAGCATTAGACAAACTCAAAGTACAAAATAACTGTAAAGTTTATGGCTTCCCAGGTGGTGTAGTGGTAAAAAATCCGCCTGCCGATGCAGGATGCAAGTTCCATCCCTGGGTCAGGAAGATCCTCCTGGAGCAACGGCAAACTGTTGAGAAGAATCTGCCTGTAATACAGAAGACCCAGGTTTGATCCCTGAGTTGGGAAAATTCCCTGGAGAAAGGAATGGCTACTGACTCCAGTTGTGTTGTCTGGAGAATCCCATGGAGAGAGGAGCCTGATGGGGTTGCAAAGAGTGGGACATGACTGAGAGATTGAATGCACACCCACATATGTTAAACATGTCAATGTAGAGAGAGACAAAGACTGGAATACTCTTCCAGATTAAAAAAGACAGAAGAAACATGACAGTAAGTGATTCGAAATTGGACCCGGAATCAGAATTTTTCTTTTTCCTGAAAGAACATTTTAGGTCAACTAGTAAAAATTGAAATAAACTCTGTAGATTAGACAATAGTATTATATTAGTGTTAATTTTCTGATTTTGATAACTACACTGTAGTGATTTAAGAGGATCTATAGTTCAAAATACATGAAGAAGAGGCAGGACAATGACGTAAGTTGGGGTAATGAGCAGTGTGCCTGAAATTTACTTTCAAATAGTTCAGAGGAAAAAAGTAAGCATACATAAACATATACAGTTAGAGAGAGAATACAATAAAGCAATGATGGTAAATATCAGTATTTGGAGAAATAAGGGCAAATGAAAATTATTTCTACTAATCTTACAACTACCACAAGTATCTTGGTAGGAAAGTCTCAACTGTAAATTGACAAAACTGTTTGGAGGTTCAGTATTTACATGTCTGAGGATTAAAACTCCAGAGGCACCCAGTCATAAGAGGAGGTCCCACTCTCGTGAGTTTCACCTTCAGGAGCTTGACCAGGTTTTCCCAGTAAACACTGGAGAAAAATCCACTCCCACCTCACCCTCCCCTTCCATCTGGGAAAGGGGAAAAGGAACCATTTTGAAATGCAAGAGAGGACTCTGTTCTTAACAAGGCCTCAGGAGTAAGAAAAAGCCTAACCTACAAAAGCTTTATTAAACTGACACAACTGCTGCTGGGAAAAGGGAGATATCCAACACCAGCCCATTCTAGCCATCCCGTCCCACCTAAGAGTAGAGAAAATCACTGGGAAACACATGTAAAGTCCACAGGTTAGAGGCCTTGGCTCATGGAACTGAAGATCAGACCCAATCCCAGGACTGTAGAATGTGTCCTCTTGCCCGAAAACCTGTAGTTCCTTTTACCCAGTATATCATGTCCAGGTATCAGGAAAAAAATTATTAAGACATACTAAAAGGCAAAAAACACAATGTGATGTGATAAAACAAGCATCAGGGCAGACATGGCATGGATGTTGGAATTATCAAGCTGGGAATTTAAACAACTACGCTTACTCTGCTAAGGGCTCTAATGGTTACAGCAGACAGTACAGCAGACAGCTAATTAACAAATTAAGACCTCTGCAGCGTAAGCAGAGGTGAAAATCCTAAGAGCCAAAAATTAATGCTAGAAATGAAAATATGTAACAAAAAGGAAAAATGCCTCTGATGAGCTTACTAGTAGATTGGACAAGCTAAGGAAAGAATGTCTGAACTTGACTGTATCAATGAAAGGGCAAGTGAAAGTCGCTCAGTTGTGTCCAACTCTTTGTGACCCCATGAACTACACAGTCCATGGAACTCTCCAGGCCAGAATACTTGAGTGGGTAGCCTTTCCCTGCCCCGGGGGATCTTCCCAACCTAGGGATCAAACCCAGGTCTCCCACATTGCAGGCAGATTCTTTACCAGCTGAGCCACAAGGGAAGCCCAAGAATACTGGAGTGGGTTGCCATTTCCTTCTCCAGTGGATCCTCCCAACCCAGGAATCAAACCAGGGTCTCCTGCATTTGCAGGCAGATTCTTTACCAACTGAGCAATTAGGGAAGCCAAAGAGAACTGACTGAGGGGGGTTAAAAAAGGAAACAACGCCCAAGGGTTGTGGGAGAAGTACAAAAGGTGTAGCCTATGTTTAATAGAAATACTAGGAAGGAGAATAAAAGAAGGAACAGAAAAAATATTTGAAACAATAAAAGTGAGAAGTTCCACAAATTAACATCAAACAACAAACCACAGATCCAGGAAGTTCTGAGGCAGAATAAATCTAAAAAACTACACCAAGGTGTCAGCTACATATTGGCACTTGCCAAGAACATCTGCCAGCAACTGAACAACAAGGGCCTTTGCCACCTGCCTCTGCGGAAACTGAATCCTGTGCTGCTGTAGCTGCTGACCTTTAGCACCACCGAGGAGAATCCAGGGTGGAGAGTGAGGCACTCTGTGCTCCAGGGAACCCGGTGGAACAGCTCTTCAGACAATTAGGTACTTTCAGGAACTGATTTCATGATACAAGTCCTTGCATCTCCTCATATCTAGAAAAGCACTAAATCCCCGTCATGGTGACATCAGCTCCTTGTGACTAGCAGAAAACCTTTCGTAAAATAAGCACTTGATTGCACTGAACTCCCTTTTCAGCAAAATCTTATATGCTGAACTTCCCCCACTACCGCTTTGGATCAGTCTCTCAGAGCTATCTGAGGTGCTGTCTCCCAGGCTGCAGTCGTCATTTAGCCTCAAACAAAATTTAACTCACAGCTCTCACACTGTGCCTCTTTTTAGTCACATCAGCATATCATTTTCAAACCAAAGGCAGAGATAGGAGGGGGAGGGGTGGTCGGGTGATGCTGGAAGAAGCCCCAGAGAACTTGCTGCTGTTTTGCAAAAAAATTTTTTTTAAGTTCTCCAGAGGGAAGAAAAATGATGCAGGTTAGAAACCTGAATGTATATAAAGAAAGACTATCGAGAAGGAAGGAATAAGTGAAGATAAAATTAAAACTTAAATTTTTCTTATTCCCAGTAGCAAGTAACAGTTTGCTGAAAATAATATAAACAAGGTATTTGATTATATATCTTCTGTGTTGTATTTACAGAGACACAGGGAAGAAAGAAATAAAACTTTGTTTGCAGATGACATGATCATCTAGATAGAAAATCCGAATCACTCAAAAAAAGAAACAGCACCACCCTCCTGGAACTAAAAAGCAAATACAGTAAAGCTGCAGGATACAAGGTTAATACACTTTCCTATATACCAACAATGAGCAAGGTGAATGTGACGTGAAAAACACAATTAACACTGACATTACCACCCCAACAATGAAATACTTAGCTATAAAGCTAACAAAATACATATAAAATCTACACAGGGGAAACTACAAAACTCTGATGGATGAAATGAAAGAAAACCTAAATAAAATGGAGAGATATTTTGTGTTCATAGATGGGAAGATTCAATACCGTCAAGATAACTATCAGTTCTTTCTAACTTTATAAATTCAATGCAACTGCAGTCAAAGTTTCGCAAGTTATTTTAGTCTGACTCTTTCTGCGAACCCAACTGTAGCCCACTCCTCAAACCACTGGATTTCCCAGCCAAGAATACTGGAGTGGGTTGCCTCCAGGAAATCTTCAGTGGATCTCCCTAACCCAGGGATCAAACCTGTATCTCCTGCATTATAGCTGAATTCTTTACCACTGAGTCACCAGGGAAGCCCAATCACAATGTTTAAGAACAAATCTGGAGAACATACACTACCTGACTTAAAAGACTTATAAAGGCACAGTAATCAAGTCAGAGTAGTATTGGCAAAAGCACAAGTCAATCAGTGGAAAAGCATACAGAGCCCAGAAGAGAGCCACATAAATACAGTCAACTGTTGTTTGTCAAGGGTGGAAAGGCAACACAATAGAGCAAAAGACAATCTTTTTGAAAAATGGTGCTGGAACAACTGCATGTTCACATGCAAAGTAATGAATCTAGACACAGACCTTACGCCTCTCACAAAAAATTAAAGCAGAAAAAAACTAATTCAAAACGGATCACAAACCTAAGTGTAAAATATACAACTAAAAACCTCCTAGAAGATAACATAGGAGAAAATCTAACTGGTATGGAGATGACTCTTTAGCTAAAACACCAAAGGTATAATCCACAAAACAAAGAATTGATAAACTGGACTTCATTACAATTAAAAACTTTTGCTCTGTCAAGAAAACCAGAAAACAAGCCACAGAGTGGGAGAAAATATCTGCAAAAATACAAATCTGATAAAGGACTTTACCCAAAATATACATAGAACTCAATGATTAAAAAAAACAACCTGATTAAAAAATAAGTCAAAGACCTTAACAGACACCTTACTAAAGAAGACACAGACAGGGCAAATGAGCCTATGAAAAAATTCTTCACATCATATGTTGT
>SJYW01037731.1:145604-163363 GCA_006410735.1 Raphicerus campestris | reverse complement strand
TCTCTCGGTCATCACAGAGCATAGAGCTGAGTTTCCTGTGCTTTACAGTAGGTTCCCACTAGCTGGACTTCACACATGGTAATGTATACATGCCAATGCTACTCTCCCAACTCATCCCCCCACCCACCCCGTGTCCACGTTTGTTCATCATGTCTACATCTCTACTCCTACTCTAGAAATAAGCTCATCTGTATCATTTTTCTGGAGAAGGCAATGGCAATCCACTCCAGTACTCTTGCCAGGAAACTCTCATGGGCAGAGGAGCCTGGTGGGCTGCAGTCCAAGCAGTCACAAAGAGTTGGACACGACTGAGCGACTTCACTTTCACTTTTCACATTCATGCATTAGAGAAAGAAATGGCAACCCACTCCAGTGTTCTTGCCTGGAGAATCCCAGGGATGGGGGAGCCTGGTGTGATGCCATCTATGAGGCTGCAAAGAGTCAGACACGACTGAAGCGACTTAGCAGCAGCAGCACTATTTTTCTAGATTCTACACATATGTGATTCTAGATTCTAGATATTCTACATATATGCATTCTAGATATATGTGAAATGCATATATATTCCACATATATGCGTTTATATATGATATCTGTTTTGCTCTGACTTCCTTTCCTCTGCATGACAGACTCCAGGTTCATTCCTGTCCAGCTTCACTGAGTTATAACTGAACAACACTGTGTAAGTTCAAGGTGTACAGCATAATGGCTTGACTTAAATATACTGTGAAATAATTACCATAATACGCTCAGTTAACAACTATCATCTCATACAGATGAAATAAAGAAAGAAAAGGAAGAGAGAGAAAGAACAAAACGAAGAAAGTTTTTTTCCTTGTGATGAGAACTCAGGATTTACTTTAACTTCTAAACAAGTCAAACTACCACACAATTACGCTTATTTCACATGCTAGCAAGGTCATGCTCAAAATCCTTCAAGCCAGGCTTCAACAGTATATGAACCAATAACATCCAGATGTACAAGCTGGATTTAGAAAAGGCAGAGGAACCAGAGATCAAATTGCTAACATCCGCTGGATCATTGAAAAAGCAAGAAAGTTCCAGAAAAATATCTACTTCTGATTCACCGACTACGCTGAAGCCTGACTTTGTGGATCACAAAAAAAATGGAAAATTCTTCAAGAGATGTGAATACCAGACCACCTCACCTGCCTCTAGACAAACTGTATGCAGGTCAAAAAGCAAAAGTTTGAACCAGACATGGAACAATGCACTGGTTCCAAATTGGGAAAGGGGTACATCAAGGCTGTTTATTGTCACCCTGCTTATTTAACTTATATGCAGAGTACATCATGAGAAACGCCGGGATGGATGAAGCACAAGATGGAATCAAGACTGCCGGGAGAAATATCAATAATCTCAGATATGCAGATGACACCACCCTTATGGTAGACTGTGAAGAGGAATTAAACAGCCTGTTGATGAAGGTAAAAGGAGAGTGAAAAAGCTTGCTTAAAATTCAATATTCAGAAAACAAAGATCATGGCATCTGATCCTATCATTTCATGGCAAATAGATGGGAAAACAATGGAAACAGTGACAGACTTTTTATTTTGGGGGGCTCTAAAATCACTACAGATGGTGACTGCAGCCATGAAATTCAAAGACACCTGCTCCTTGGAAGAAAAGCTATGACAAATCTAGACAGTGTATTAAAAAGCAGAGACATTACTTTGCAAACAAAGGTCTATCTAGTCAAAGCTACGGTTGTTCCAGTAGTCATGTATGGATGTGAGTACTGGACAAAAAAAAAAGGCTGAGTGCCAAAGAACTGACACCTTTAAATTGTGGTGCTAGAGAAGATTCTCAAAAGCCCTCTGGACAGCAAGGAGATCAAACCAGACAATCCTAAAAGAAATCAGTCCTGAATATTCATTTTAGGGACTGATGCTGAAGCTCCAGTATTTTGGCTACCTAATGTGAAGAGCCGACTCATTGGAAAAGACCCTGATGCTGGGAAAGACTGAAGGTGGGGGGAGGAGGAGATGACAACAGAGGATGAGATGACTGGATGGCATCACTGACTCAATGCACGTGAGTTTGAGCAAACTCTAGGATATACTGAAGGACAGGGAAGCCTGGTATGCTGCAGTCCATGGGGTTGCAGAGTCAGACACAGACTGAGTGACTGAACAACAGTTATGTCATAGAGGACTACTATCTATAACCACCCATAATTTTTACATTACAACCACAGTTTATCTATCCTAAAACTGGAAGTTTGGACCTTGGACCACCCTCATCCATGTCCCCTACCTCCCTTGCCCTGCCTCTGGAATCCACACATCTGATCTTTTTTTCTGAGTTTGGGATTTTTTGTTGTTTCAAGCCTTTTTTTTTTTTTTTTTTAAAGATTACATAAGTGGGATCACACACAGCATTCTTATTCACTAAGCAAAATGATCTCAGATTTCTTTTCATGTCTAAATAATATTCCACTGTATATATATCCACATCTCCATCCACTGATGGACACTTAAGATTGTTTCCATGTCTTGGCTATTATAAATAACATTGCTATGCACTGGGGGCACAGATATCTCTTCAATATAGTGTTTTCGTTTCCTTTAAATATATTCATGTAAGTAGAATTCCTGGATCAGAAGATAGCTGTGCTTTTAATCTCCTGAAGAACCTCCATACTGTTTTCTACAGGGGCTGTACCAATTTTACAATCCCAACTTCAATGCATGGCTACCATGGTTTCATGATAATCATTCTACAAGGCATAAGGTGATATCTTGTGGTGGCTTGATTCACATTTTTCTAGTAATTAGTGATGCTAAGCACCTTTTCATGTATCTGTTGTCCATCTGTAGGCCTTCTTTGGAAAAAAAAGTCTGTTCAAGTCCTTTGTCTATTTTTGGTTCAATTATTTGGAGGTTTTGCTACTGAGTTTTATGAGTTCCTTTTATATTCTGGATATTAACCCCACTATCAGATTCAGAAGTATTTAATAAAAACTTTTTAAAAATCTTTTTTTAATGTAAATAAAACATAAGAAATAGATACACTAAAATAGATTTTCAAATTCTGTTACCCCAGCCTGGATAGCTTATCACTCTGCTACAATAAAAACCAAAGAAATAAACAATAATTAATAAAAAAGCTAAAGTTACAATACAAGGGACCAACAAGATAAAACAATTTCATGTATCACAAAAACTGCAAGACATTAAGGAAAAAAAACCAAAACACTATTTTTAAAATGTGCTCATAAAACTATTCTATGCATTAAAAAATAAGCAGTAATTTTATAAGATGTATGCTCAATACATGTAATTCAACCAAGGTTTACTACCCAGACTATATAAAGAACTCCAACATTTCAACAGAAAACAAAATGTGCGGAAGACATGAGCAATTAAGAATAGAGGAAATACACACAAATTAACCTAAAAAACAAAAAGAAACTCATAGATTACCTTTTTAGTTTACTCAAGCACCACAAGAGAACAGAACAGGGATTAACTCTAGGTTGGCACTCAATATTTTAACACTGCATGAACAAAGAGTAAATTTTTAAAATACAGCAATAAAAATACTCAACCTCACTAAAACAGGGGTATTACAAATTCAAATCACCATCCGATAAACCCCTTCAGACTGGCAAAAACTAAAACATCAGACATTATTAAGTGGGTGATGATGTGTATAAACAGGAAGTCTTAAAAAGTGCTAGTGAAAGCACTTTGGAGATCAATTTGGCAGGATCTAGGGTGAAGCTGAAATAATACGTGATCCAATAATTCCAATGCTAAGAAACACTCTAGATTAGATGTAAACAAAGTATGGCCCAGCCAACTCTGGCCTGCTGCTTGATTTTACAAGGCCCATGAGCTAAGAATATGGCTTTTACTTTTTTAAAACACTCTTCCCTGGTGGCTCATATAGTAAAGACACCACCCGCAATACAGGAGACCCAGTTTCATTTCCTGGGTTAGGGAAGACCCCCTGGAGAAGGGAATGGCTACTCACAACAGTATTCTTGCCTGGAGAATTCCATGGACAGAGGAGTCTGACAGGCTACAGTCCATGGGGTTGCAAAAAGTCAGACATTACGGACGGACTAACACTTTCACTTCACTTTTCACTTCAGTGGGGGAAAACAACAAATCAAACAAGAAAGATGTTTCATGTTACAAGAAAATCATATAAAATTCAAATTTCAGTGTCCATAAAAGTTTTACTGGCACACAGCCACCCTCATTTGCTTATGCATTATCTGTAACTGCCTTCTTGCTAAATTGGCAGCACTGCTTGAAATGCAAAGTGTAAGATATTCACTATCTGGCCCTTTACAGAAAAACATTGCTGACCTCTGCTCCAGAGAAACACACACATGTGCACAAGGAAATGTACTTTAAAAAAGTTCATAGTAGCAATATGAGACATCCTAAGACATTCATACTAGCAATGTATGTAAAAGTAAAAAAATTAGATACAACCTAATTTCCAAAAAATAAAAGGAAATGAATAAAATGCAGTATACATTCATACTATGAAAAAGAAATAGAGCTACTCTTATCACCATTTAATTTCTCAATGCTGTAAGAATGAAAAACAAGTTACCGAAGAATATAGTATGACATGATTTATAATATATTCNCATTGCTGACCTCTGCTCCAGAGAAACACACACATGTGCACAAGGAAATGTACTTTAAGAAAGTTCATAGTAGCAATATGAGACATCCTAAGACATTCATACTAGCAATGTACGTAAAAGTAAAAAAATTAGATACAACCTAATTTCCAAAAAATAAAAGGAAATGCATAAATAAAATGCAGTATACATTCATACTATGAAAAAGAAATAGAGCTACTCTTATCAACATTTAATTTCTCAATGCTGTAAGAATGAAAAACAAGTTACCGAAGAATATAGTATGACATGATTTATAATATATTCTAACAATCTGTACAGGTACACAGGTTGAAAGATATATACATAAAATACAAAGCAATGTATAGGAATAGCTACCAAACAGAGGTTGGTGATTACACTTGGAGTGGAGGCAGGTAGATGCAAAAACCAGAGAGTTCACCACAGCTTCACTGTAGCTAACACTGTACTAACACTGGATGAGTAATGTTTTCTTTAGGCTAGGAATTAGAACATAAGTTTTTGCTCTATTATCCTTATATTCCACACAGACATGAAATATTTCCTAATAATTTTTTAAACTGTGACTAATAAGGTTTTACAATAATAAAAAATGGAATCTTTAAAAAAAGTATCACTGACATAGAAGTTAACTTTTGCAAATTAGAAATATAAAAGCAGTAACAGAAAACCTAAAGAGAGTATTAAATGCAAAGATCAGGAAATCTCCAGCTTCCCCAGCGGCTCACACGGTAAAGAATCCACCCGCAAAGCAGGAAATACAGGTTTGATCCCTGAGTCAGGAAGATCCCCTGGAGGAGAAAATGGAAACCCACTCCAGTCTCCTCGCCTGTAGAAACCCATGGACAGAGGAGCCTGGCAGGCTACAGTCCACTGGGCTGCAAAAAGTCGGACACGACTGAGCAACTTCACCTCATTTCACTTTGTAATGCTTTAGTCCCAAACTTTCTCAAGAACCTGTCAAGATTCTCCAAAGGCAGTGTCTTGGAGCCCTAAGCCATCATGTTACAAGTCTGGGTACCCTGTTGCAGAGACCACACGAAGAGGCCTTTATACTGCATGGAGAAATAAGGGCCCAACTTTCCAACCTGACTGTTAGACATCTGAATACAGCTACCTTGGAACGTTCAGGCCAGACAAGCTACCACTGAATAACTCCCACAGATGCTACATAAAGCAGAAAAATCACCAGCTAAGGTGATTTTCTCAAACTCCTAAATTTAAAAAAAAAAAAAAAATTATTTTTTGATACAGAAGACAGAGTACAGTCCAATATTATCTGAAGTCTGAATATATTATATTCTTGGGAATAATATTAAATTAGACTTCTCTGTGAGCCACAGTCCACAGTATTCTTTGCCTCAGGATGCAGCTACTGTTCATTGTTTTCTCAGTTTATCTACTCCTTCATTCCACTGAAGAAGTGTCTATGGGTTCCTATGTATCTTTCGGCAGGATGCCAACATCCAGTTAGTTCTGTCCAAGGCCAACATCAGGCAGCAGTTTGGTGCTGCTGGGATTGCTGGAAGCATACTGATCTTCTATGGAATCAAAATGCTAGTACCTTAAGCCAAACTAATGTACTTGGTAATACCCTTACACAGAATAACAACTCTAAGAATACAGTTATCTTGAGCACACAAGGTCCAAAAAAATGAACAACTTAAGAAATGATCACAAGAGACAGGTGGCTCCAAAAGTGTCTTCTACTCCAAGGAAAGGAGAGAAGATCGCCAAGATGGCAGGGGAATTCAATAGTCATGAGATGGACCAACAAAACACTGTTTAACTGTGAAAATGCAAATGCAAAATTCAACAAGGAAAAAAATGGCAGGTTCATAGTAAACTTGAAGATAAACTTGAAAGCCAGGTATAAAGCCTATAAAGAGTGAAGACAAAGGAGACTCAGGAGTTGGTTCTCAAAACTTGTGAGGGAAATGGTGATTAAGATTTGCAGAGTTAATTACTAGAATGACAAAATTAAATCATTCTTTTTTATTTCCTGTGATAACAGAGAATGACGACCAGTGTGAACCGAAGAAAATAAGTTTAAATGCCAAAACATGGAATCCAACCTCATGCAAACAGTGGCACAGGGGTTTCAGAGGCAAAGATAATACTGGTTTCCATGAAGATGGAGTCACCAGAAGTCACGGTGGTAAAAGGGAGTACCTTCATCATATCGCAGATTTACTGGAAGATTCAAAAAGAGGAGTTGGGGAGGTAGAAAGATTGCAGATCTTTTTTTCAATATAGAAAAGGCAAGAAGGTTATTACATAGTCTGCAAACAAGTCTGGAAATTTCTAGCTCTTCCTGTTGTTTCAATCTTTCCAAAAAATAAAAAAGTATATTTGCTATACACTATAAACAAGCATTGTTTGCTTTCTTCTCCTTGCTATATTTCAACAATTATGAGGTTAATGTGGGAGGAAAAAAACTTCCTGTTAAAAACTAAGCATGAAATGTACTTGAAATAACAAAAAGCTCTCCCAAATCAAGATCAGAACATGGCTTGCTCTCTTACTTCTCAAGCCTGTGGTTTCAGATGGCCTCAAGGTAGTTGTTAGCTTGGGAAGAGGCACAGGGTCCACCTGTCACTGCCCAGGGCTGCTCCAATTTTAGTACTCAAAGTTAGTATCCACGGGAGACAAGAGGTCCTAATTTTTGGTGATGAACACAGAAGGCTCTGGGAAGTACAAAACACTAAGGTGCCAGGAGCCAGCGTGAGGGACTCCGCCCATGGCAAAGGTCATGAGGAAGGAGGCTTGGCATACGCAAAGGTGGGATCAAGCCTCAGGAAACCCCCTGGTTCCCGAGCATCTACCCTCAAAACCAGAGTCTGTTTTATGCTCTCACCTATACCTCTGACTTTATGGGGGCCTCTTCCCCATAACCATTTCTCTTGGAGAAGGAGTTAACTTGCAGCTCCAGTTAATAAAAATTCCTGGGTGTGACAAGAATGTTTCAACTTACAACTCCTCTGAAGGTCCTCTAGCCTCCCTGATCAGGTTCATCTGGCCATATGTGATTGTTTACAGTCTCCCAATTGTGAGAGGCACGAGATGCTTTAAAACTTTCTAAATACAGACTCTGGGGAAGTTAGAAATTATTAGTATAGTGGGTTGATTAGAAATTATATTGGTGAAGGATTTTTTCATTTGTTGTGCCAATAATTACTGCTAATTCCCTGCCCTGGGTGTGACAAGGGTGTCTCAGGTCAAACCTCTCTGCTGACAGACTAGCTTGTGTGACACCTCTCAACCATAAACAGCACAGTTTGGAGTATTAGCATAGGGCTTTTCTCATTTTTGAGTCAATGATTGCCGCCAGGCCTCCATATCCTTAGGCACCTGGGAATATATTAATCAATATATTTGGAATATAGACAAGGAAATATAGTAGCTTTTGATGTTACCAATACTAGACTTTTTGAGTTAATGAATTTTCTCTTTTGTTATAGATCACGGTACTTTGTTATAAATCACTGTGTCCTTGCTATATAAAAATGTAACTTTATCACTATCTTAAGACTAAATAGATCTTAAGGGGAACATTGGTGAAGGGTTTTCATTTGTTGGGCTGATGTTTGCTGCTAATTCTCCATATTCCCTGCCCTTATAATGAATATAACTAGCATATAGGAAAAATAAGTATTAACCTTTAAGATTAATCATGTTAACCTTAGGTTAAGTAAATTCCTTTCTTGATTGTAATCCACTACACCCTCACCCTATAGGAATGCAACTTTATTTAGAGGGTGGAGCCCGGTTTAAGAAAAAAATCACCCCTAGAAAAAATAGTTTTCTGATTAAGTGACCAGTATCAGAAAGGGCCATAACATGTCAGCAGGCCTCATGGCCAGAAGATGATGTAAAACCCATAAGACCTTTGTATAATTTTACATGAAGCACCTGATTGTGACAAGGGTCAGGTCTGCTGACCCCCGCACGACTCTATTCACCCCTATATATAACAAAAGGTATATAAACAAACCTGAAAAATAAAGAAATCGGATCAGTTTCTGGAAAGACTGATTCCCCCGTGTCGTTTCTCTCTTGCTCCCCGTTTTCCTGGTTGAATTCCCATCTGGAATGTGGGTACTCACCAAGCCTGCTAATTCTGCCTGGGCTTCTAAGATTGGACCGGGGAGGCCTCAGTGCCTCCGCTCCTTCAGGAGAACAGAAAGACGCCTGTGGCCTANAAAACAAAAATAAATAGCACCTAATCAGACCTACAAGCTTTTGCACAACAAAGGAAAGCATCAACAAACTGAAAAGAATCTACATGATGGAGAAAATATTTGCAAATTATGTAACCAACAAGGGATTAATCTCCAAAATATATAAACATATCATAACAGCTCAATATCAAAAAAGCAACACAATCAAAAACATGGGCAGAAGACCTAAATAGACATTTCTCCAAAGAAAACATACAGATGTCCAACAGGCCCATGAAAAGATGGTCAACAGTGCTAATTACTAGAGAAACACAAATCAAAACTACAATCAAGCATCACCTCACACCAGTCAGAATGGCCATCATCAAAAAGGCCACACAAATAACAAACGCTACAGAGTGTGTGGAGGAACGGCAAGCCTCCAGCACTGCTGGTGGGAATGCAAACTGGTGCAGCCCCTACAGAGAACAGTAAAGAGAGTCCTAAAAAAACCAGCTGAGTCACCGTATGATTCAGCGATCTTTCCCCTGGGCACATTTTTTGAGAAAACTATAATCCAAAAACGTACATGCAGCCCAGTGTTCACAGTAGCTCTGTTCACAAAAACCAAGACATGGAAGCACCTAAATGTGCATCAAGAGAAAAAGAGATAAAGAAGATGTGGTACATTTATACAATGGAACATTATTCAGCCATAAAAAGAATGAAATAATGCCATCTGCAGCCACATGGATGGACCCAGAGGTTGATTATACTAAGTGAAGTCGTCAGAAAAAGACATATGTTATATTATCAGTTATATGTGGAATCTAAAAAATGATACAAATGAACTTATTTAACAGAACAGAAATAGACTCACACACCTAGGGAGCCAAAGGGAAAGGCGGGAGGGACAGATTAGTTTGGGACTAGCAGATGCACACTACTGGGTATAAAGTAAACCATAAGGGCCAGTGCACAGCACAGGGAACTACATTCAATATCCTGTAATAACCTCTAATGTAAAATAGCCTGAGAAAGAATGCAAATGTACATATGTAAAAGGGAATCACTCTGCTGTACCCCAGACGCTAAACAACACTGTCAACCAACCATCCGTCAGTTAAACAAATAAAGAGCAGAGGCTTGAGAGGACAAAGATGCCTAACCAGCTACAGAGGTCCCGCCCTGAAATCAGCTACTGAGCACCCAGACTTCACCGTAGGTAAAAGGTATATAAAGAGAACAGAAGTAAGCACAGCGCCCAAGACCAAGGGCTTTAAAAGCCTAGGTTAGCGCAGACAGACCCTGTGGAGGCGACAACAAGACAGAAATCCCAGAGCCCTCAGCGCTCCAGCAGGTAGCAGATCACATCCCGCAGGATCCTAAACCGAAAGGAGGCGCGCCGGGCAGGCAGTGATGGCAGCAAGGCTCTCCCGGCAGAGGGGACGCACAGCGAGGGGCGAGGGGCAAGAGCCCGGGGGTTTGTGCAACGCGTGAGGCCAGTGCCGTCTTGCAGGGCGCAAGGAAAATGGCAGGAGTGTGAGGGCTTGGGCAGGGGGCAGAGGAAGACTTCAAAGGGATGAAAAACGGCCAGATTGCTCTAAACTTAAACAGAGTATCAGCACAACCCAATCTGCCAAAATTAGCACCTCAACCTTGATTTACTAGTCACGGAGTAGTCTCACGTAAAATCAGCTCAGCTGCCACAGGTTCGTTTTTAATACTCCAAGTATTAACACCCAAAGTTCAACCCTCATTTTAACATATGTCAAAGAGCAGTTTTCCTCAGAAACACAGAGTATAAATAAATGAGATAAAATAATGATAAAAATATATTTGGTCTTCTATTTACATTCAGCTCCGAGTTCACAGTTCATAATTTATAACAGAATGATAATATAAAAATAAAAGTACAGGAATGCAAGTGTACTCTAACCTGAGAAACAATGAAACGGTATGATAATTATTTACTAATGGAAATACTGTTATACACTGGTAGCATCCAGGCTCACAAAAGCAAAACCTTCTTTTGCCAGTGGAGAAGCACCCAGTACTATTTTTTTGGTACAGACTCCTGTTCCCCCCTCCTACTGCCTTTTTTCACTCTAGCTTTTTAAACATGGCCTTTATTGTAGGTGGGGCTGTAAACTTTATGAGCCAGTACGCCAGTTTAGATGTTGTAAAATTTTCCTAGTGGCTCTACTACTTCAACCCTGAAAGCAAAGAAATTAAAGGGTAAAGTATAGGGTTGTATTTTTCTCTGTGTCCAAGGGTACACAGAGTCCACCCATGTATGAAACTGCCTTTCAAATCCCTCAAAACTCTGTTCAAGTTCAGTAACAGAAGGCAGGCCTTCCTTTCAGTTCTGTACAGGTTCAGATCCAGATTAAACTAAGCGTTTCTGGCACAGGCGTACACCGTGCACCTTCCCTTCCAGCGCCTCGGACTCCCTCCTGCTACCCCTTCCGCTCATCAAGGCCGCTCCCTGCAGTCTGACCGTGGCTCACTGTCCCCCATTCCCCCGTCCATCATTCATTTCAGAAGCATTTATTGAGCAACTACTTAGGGGTCAGACACGATGATCAGTAAGGGAGACACACTCTCTAGCACTGCAATTTGAGGTTATAGTTGAATAGCTGTAACAATTTTTGAGAGATTACTTTTAAAAGCAATTGTAATAATGTCATTTCAAAGTAAATACAGGGTACATCCAGAGCACATGGCAGGACCATAAATAAGTTGGCCCTGAGGACAAGGATTCTAACTGTCCGGGGTAAGCACAAGAAAGCCCAAAGTAAGAGAATAAAACAGATCCCAGACAGGCAACACAGTTCACCGGGGCTGAGTTTATGGGGCAGAAGCGAGAGGGGCACAGAACACAGATAAAACAGATAAAGCTACGCGTGAGCAGCTGCTAGCTGCAGAGGCTCAGGCTGCCGTCGCCGCCTGAACACTCCTGTCCCGTCTGCTCAAGGTCTAGTTCCCGTTCTCCATACTAGTAGACTAGTAGGCATCAATTACCAGAGAATCAGAGAACCACATCGGTGATGATTGGCTATACTAGCAAGTTTAATGTGTTAATGGGAGGGATCACATGACATTTTAACAGGAACTTTCTGGAGGTAATGGTTTGGTCAGAAAGGGAGTAACAAGTGAAACATTCAGGCTCCAAGACGAACCAGTAGAGATAACATTTTGGATAAAGACCAGTTTTCCACTAGTTCCATTTAACTCTATGTTCCCAAATATTCTGACTATCTAATAATCAGAACAATTATTCCTAACAATCACAGCAGTATGAGACAGGCCCTGCATTCCATTATAATCACCATCTTCCTCTTTCTAAAACATCCACCACAATAAAATGAGAAGAAAATGAAGACAGAAAAAGCGAAAACAATTCTTTGCAGATGTTCTAACTGTCTACACACAAGGCTCAGAAATATTCGGTAAAAAAGTTATTAGAACTGGTAAGGTGGTCAGTAACAAAAATATAAAGACAACAGCTTTAATAAATGACGAGGGACAAGTTAGAAAGCACGTTGAGAAAAATTCTACTCAAAATAAGAATAAAACGTATAAAGTATCTAGGCATAAACTTAAGAAATGTTCAGAACTAGAATAAAGCAAACTATAAAAGTGTTGCTGAAAGAATAATAAATAAACACTATCCTCCTAGAATGAATTAGGCAAAGGTGCCATTTCTCTTTCAAATTCCCTTAAAATTTAATGTTATTCAAGGGGAACATAAAAACATAAAACCAAAGAGAANGAATTACCCTGGATCCACTGGAGCTAGACCCTGGCACTAAGGTAGCCTGAAAAGGGGGCTAAACATAACACTGCTGTGAGTGTGAAATGGATACTGCACAGCTACTTTCTGTTTTTTAGGTGATGTAGGCAACCATAATTGGCAGTTCACAATAATGGATCATCCATTGTTGCATCACTCCAAGTAACCTGACTTAAGTGCACAACTGAAGTGGGTTGTAATTGTGATCAATAGCCTGCCTTTGACTTTCTGGATTAACTGCTGTGTTTTGTACTGAGATAACATTTAATTTTTAATACTGTACACAGTGGTGACCATATTTTTTAAGAGATTAGGTAATGAAAATGAGAAGGATTACAACAACTCCAGCATATCAATGAATGAAAGAAAAAACGGAAGGAAAAGTTTCTAACACTCCTCTTTTCTTCCTTATGCTTGCTTGGTTTCAGAAATTCTTGAATCAGTCCCTAATCAAAGAAAAATTAACCATGTTGCAGTTTTCATTTCAATCTCAAAGAAAGGCAACGCCAAAGAATGTTCAAACTACTGCACAACTGCAGTCATCTCACACGCTACCAAAATAATGTTCAAACTGCNTCTTGAATCAGTCCCTAATCAAAGAAAAATTAACCATGTTGCAGTTTTCATTTCAATCTCAAAGAAAGGCAACGCCAAAGAATGTTCAAACTACTGCACAACTGCAGTCATCTCACACGCTACCAAAATAATGTTCAAACTGCTCAAGCCAGGCTTCAACAGTACATGAACCATGAACTTCCAGATGTTCAAGCTGGATTTAGAAAAGGCAGAGGAACCAGAGATCAAATTACTAACATCCATTGGATCACAGAAAAGGCAAGAGAGTTCCAGAAAAACATCTACTTTTGATTCACTGACTACGCTGAAGCCTTTGTGTGGATCACAACAAACTGGAAAATTCTTAGAGACATGGGAATACCAGACCACCTTACCTGTCTGCTGAGAAATCTGTATGCAGGTCAAGAAGCAACCATTAGAGCCAGACATGAAACAACAGACTGGTTCCAAATTGGGAAAGGAGTATGCCAAGGCTGTACACTGTCACCCTCATTATTTAATCTATATGCACAGCACATCATTCAAAATGCAAGGCTGGATAAAGCACAAGCTGGAATCAAGATTGCCGGAAGAAATAACAATAACCTCAGATACACAGATGACACTTACTCTTACGGCAGAAAGTGAAGAAAGAACTAAAGACCCTCCTGATTAAAGTGACAGAGGAGAGTGAAAAAGTTGGCTTAAAACTCAGCATTCAAAAAATGAAGATCATGGCATCCAATACCATCACTTCATGGCAAATAGATGGAGAAACAATGGAAAACAGTGAGAGACTTTATTTTCTTGGGCTCCAAAATCACTGCAGATGGTGACTGCAGCATGAAATTTAAACATACTTTCTCCTTGGAAGAAAAACTATGACTAAACTAGACAGTATATTAAAAAGCAGAGACATTACTTTGCCAACAAAGGTCCATCTAGTCAAAGCTGTGGTTTTTCCAGTAGTCACGTATGGATGTGAGAGTTGGACTATAAAGGTGAGTGCCAAAGAATTGATGCTTTTGAACTGTAGTGTTGGAGAAGACTCGAGAGTCCCTTGGACTGTGAGGAGATCCATCCAGTCCATCCTAAAGGAAATCAGTCCTAAATATTCATTGGAAGGACTGATGCTGAAGCAGAAGCTCCAATACTTTGGCCACCTGATACAAAGAATTGACTCAGTGGAAAAGCCCCTGATGCTGGGAAAAATCGAAGGCAGGAGGGGAAGGGGACAACAGAGGGTAATATGGTTGTATGGCATCACTGACTCAATGGACATGAGTTTGAGCAAGCTTCGTGAGTTGGTGATGGACAGGAAAGCCTGGCGTGCTGCAGTCCATGGGGTCACAGAGTCAGATAAAACTGAGCGACTGAACTGAACTGATTTATGTTGCTATTTATACCTTTGAGAAAAATTATAAATGTGTGGTCTATTTTTTTCTGTCTTCCTTTAGCTTCCTAATCTGTCTAGAAATTAGAAACTTTGGGATCTCAAAAGAACTGTAGTTCTCAAGTACAAGAAACAATATGACTCTGTTCAAAGTATTTAAACTACAACAAGAACAAAACACCAAAGAGGTTTGGGAGAGGAAAGATGGCTGCAAATTCTTTTCCACCGTTCCTGATGAATGATGGTTCTACTTCCCCTCCCCTTGAGTCTGAGTTGGCTCTGTGGCTTTCTGGCCAATCAAATGTGACAGAAGTTACACCGTAATTTCTGAAGCTGGGCCTTAAGACATCTGTGGCTTCAGCTTTGCCCTCGTAGACAGATCAAATTGAATCAATGAATGGTAAGTCCCCATAATTCCCTATTACTTTTTCCTTCTCTTGTCCAGCCTAAAGGTTAAATAGGTAAGAAGAATGGGAAAGCAAAGGGATAAAGAAGGAAAGGAGGGAAGAAAGAAGGAAAGAAATGCTGAAGGAGGTTAAGGCTCTAGCACAGGTCCCAGGCTCTGGTTCTGTTGATGCCCTAACTTGCTCTAGGTCATATGATCCCTCTATACCTCTTGACCTCCTCAAATTGTCAACATATTTTCGTAATGGCAACGTTACAATATTACAATATACAATGGTATTGTATTAACATTATAGAACAATAATTTATAGAAGTTTAGATGTAGAATACATAACTTCATTCTCTTTTACTCTGTCACTAGTCACTCTAGAATATCAAGAACGATCAGCTAAAACCTAGGAAAAGAAAGGTAGTAAGTTAAAGAGAGTAAAAACTAGAATTCAAATAAGAGAGAAGGCAAGCATTAAGAACAGAAAAGCAAGAAAAGTTTCTCTCTTTTCTACCTGCTAAGAAAATAAATATAATACCAACGTATACATAGTATTTGGAATTACATGCCTGGAATTGTTCTAAGAGTTTACTATATATTGACATGTTTAATCTTCAGGGCAACCTTATGAAGTAACTGCAGTTATTATCCTTGTTTTACAGATATGAAAACACAAAGGTTATCTATCCAAGATTGCAGTGCCAGTAAGTATAGAGCTAGAGGATGAATCCTAGCATTCTGGCTTCTGCCTTCATGTTCTCAATGCATTTCTTATGAAAATTGCTTCCATTTCATGTGAGGTTCTACTCGACTGTTTCATGTGAGTACATGAAATCAAGTGATAAGTAGAATTTATTGATTCAACTGAAATGCAACTAAGAAATATATATAGCTAAAGCACTAAATAAGGAATGGCATGATGGTATAGTTTCTAAAGGTAGTATAATCAAAAGAGGAAGGAGTGGGGCTAAAATGAAGAACTTTGTGGTGTGACCCCCTGAGCAAGCCAACACCGAAGACCTTGCTCACATCAATGCGAGCATGCTAAGCCCCTTCAGTCATGTCTGACTCTTTGCAACCCCATGAATCGCAGCACACCAGACCTCCCTGTCCATCACCAACTCTCAGAGTTCATCCAAACTCATGTCCACTGAGTCAGTGATGCCATCCATCCAACTCATCCTCTGACGTCCCCTTCTCCTCCTGCCCCCAATCCTTCCCAGCATCAGGGTCTTTTCAAATGAGTCAGCTCTTCGCATGAGGTGGCCAAAGTATTGGTGTTTCAGATTAAACATCAGTCCTTCCAATGAACTCCTTGCAGTTCAAGGGACTCTCAAGAGTCTTCAACAACAACAAAGTTCAAAAGCTTCAATTCTTCGGTGCTCAGTTTTCTTTATGGTCCAACTCTCACCTCCATACATACTGGAAAAACCATAGCCTTTGACTAGACAGACCTTTGTCGGCAAAATAACGTCTCTGTTTTTTAATATGCTGTCTAGGTTGATCATAGCTTTTCTTCCAAGGAGCAAGCGTCTTTTAATTTCACGTTGCTGTCACCATCTGCAGTGATTTTGGAGCCTAAGAAAATAAAGTATCTCACTACTTCCATTGTTTCCCCATCTATTTGCCGTGAAACGAGACTGTGGATGCCATGATTTTCATATTTTAAATGTTGAGTTTTAAGCCAGCCATCAAGAGGCTCTTTTGTTTCTCTTCACCTTCTGCTATAAGGGTGCTGTCATCTGCATATTTGAGGTTACTGATATTTCTTCCAGCAACCTCGATTCCAGCTTGTGCTTCATCCAGCCTAGCATTCACATGATATATTCTGCATATAGGTTAAAAAATAATCAGGGTGACAATATACAGCTTGATATACTCTTTTCCCAATTTGGAACCAGTCTGTTGTTTCATGTCTGGTTCTAATGATTGCTTCTTGACCTGAACACAAATTTCTCAGCAGGCAGGTAACGTGGTCTGGTATTTTCATCTCTTGAAGAATTTCCACAGTTTACTGTGATCCACACAGTCAAAGGTTTTGGTGTAGTCAATAAAGCAGAAATAGACTTTTTTTTCTGGAATTCTCTTGCTTTTTTGATGATCCAACGAATGTTGGCAATTTGATCTCTGGTTCCTCTGCCTTTTCTAAATCCAGCTTGAACATCCGGAAGTTCTCGGTTCATGTACTACTACTGAAGCCTGGCTTGGAGAATTTGGAGCATTACTTTGCTAGCATGTGAGATGAGTGCAATTGTGCAATAGTTTGAACATTTTTGGCACTGCCCTTCTTAGGGACTGGAATGAAGACTGATCATTTCCAGTCCTGTGGCCACTGTTGAGTTTTCCAAATTTGCTGGCATACTGAATACATCACTTTCAACAGCATCATGTTTTAGGACTTGAAATAGCTCTACTGGAATTCCATCACCTCCACTAGCTTTGTTTGAAGTGATGCTTCCTAAGGCCCACTTGACTTCACACTCCAGGATGTCTGGCTCTAGGTGAGTGATCACACCATTGTGGTTATGTGGATCATGAAGATCTTTTTTGTAAAGTTCTTCTGTGTATTCTTGCCACGTCTTCTTAATATCTTCTGCTTCTGTCAGGTCCATACCGTTTCTTTTATTGTGCCCATCTTTGCATGAAATGTTCCCTTTTCTAATTTTCTTGAAAAGATCTTAGTCTTTCCCATTCTATTGTTTTCCTCTATTTCTTTGCATTGATCACTGAGGAAGGCTTTCTTATCTCTCCTTGCTATTCTTTGGAACTCTGCATTCATATGGTTATCTTTTCTTTTCTCCTTTGCCTTTCGC
>SJYW01037731.1:105663-129804 GCA_006410735.1 Raphicerus campestris | reverse complement strand
AGTCCTCCGCCGCCCCCCAAACGCCCCCGGCACCCGTCACCGAATATCCGGGAATCAGGGGCCCACATTTTCCTGTCTCTGCCCACCCCCAACCCCCACAAGGGCAGGAACAGACGTACCTTCCAGAAAAGTAATCTCCCCGACGCTGCCGTCGCTCTTGCCAGCCGCCATCTTCCTCGTCCCACGCCGCCGCCGCCACCTTAATCCATGGCCCACACCGCCGCCGCGTTCGCCGGGATGAGGGGCCGCGCCGCAGGAGGGTAGCCGCCGCAGGGTTGCGGGCCTAGGACTCGGCCGTGAGGCGGGCGACGCTGCCTCGTCCGGACGGGCCTACACAAAAGCAGCCGGCTCCCGGGGCCTATCCGCGGGGCGGGCGGCGAGGGCCGCAGCCTGGGCTGGCTCAGGCCCCGCCGGACGAACGCGAGCGGCGTCGGCGGCGACGGCGCTTCCCGGGCCCGGTGCCTCTCGGCCCGCGACTGCCCATCCACCGCCCGCCCAGGGCGCCCTTGACGCTTCCCCCAGCCCCGGGCCCGCAGGAAGAGCGGGGGAAAAGGCGAGCACACAAATATGCTTCCCTCGGCCCCGGGCCGTAAAATGGCCGCACCGCCGCGTCGGGGCGGCGAGGTCTCCGCGACCCACAGGCGCCCCCCGGGGCCCTCCGCTCCCTGTGCCGCCGCCGCCGCCGCCGCTACGGCCGTCCGCCCACCCCGCCCAGGCGCGAATGCATCAGCCGAGGCCTCTGCGACTGTCCATGTGGACAGGGGTGGGTCTCCGCTGCCACCGCCTCGCGTCCGTCGCCACAGCAGCTCCAGCCGCCGCTCCTCCCCCACGGGCGCTGCTGCTGCTGCCGCCCGGCTCCCGCCCCCGCCCCGCCGCCGCCCCCAGCGCGGCTCCCCCTCAGCAGCCCGGGCTCTCGCGCGGGCGGAGAGGCTGCGGCGCCGCGCAGAGCCCCGCCGCGTGGCGCCTGCCGCCCGGCCCTCCGTGGCCAGGGCCCAGCGCGGCGCCGGCTCGGCCCACACACGCCGGGTTCGGAGTCGCGGGCGGGCCGGGCCGGCGCTGCTTTCGGCCTCCGTGGCAGCACGGTGGCCTGAGGAGGACTCTGAGTTCATTCCTCTGAGGAGGCCTTCGGGCTTAGACCATAGCCAACTGGAGAGAAAAGGTCGAGTGAGGCAGTGCGGTCACACATGTGGAGAGTGATTTGTGGTCTTCTTCATTTTAAAAACGTTTTCAAGGTAATTCATCAGGGAAGTTGCGACAGTACCCTTTGGATGACAGCGTAAATTAAAAAAAAAAAAAAATCGTGTCTTTTTGTATACCTGAAACTTCAAAAGCCGTCCCGCTGCCTTACCAGTCAGTCAGGCCTTGTGACCACAGGTGACTGTGTCATGTTCGTTTTTCTGTTTTTTTAAAGAAATGTCATGTTCACTAATGAATATTTGGAAAATACATAAAAGGAAAGTTATGCATAGTCCCACCACGACTCCTTTTGGTGTGTAGTCTTCCAATCGAACATTTTTCTTAAATCCCTCACTGTCTTCCCTGGAAAAAAACACCACCACAAATGTATGCTGTATATCCATGAAAATTCAACAGCAACTGAAATGATACAGGAAAACTATGATTGAGTCAATCAAGGAATGAACTACTTTAATTGCCCTGAGGCCAATGTATAAATCAAAGAACTTTGTTTAAACCTTCTTTTAAAGTCTTTTCCTAAGATGAACTAATAACCTTTCCTGACTTAGTAAGAGTGATATAATGAATATGTTATCATTTGCTATTTTTGTTGCTTGAGAAGACTGAATGATAGTTGTGATGGTCTATGGCAGAGTCTGTGCCAATGACAAGTATCCTGCTGAGGCTGGTAGATCACAGCCACATGTGGGAGACTGGACTCATTTGTACAGATTCTAAAATGAACTTTGGGAAAGAATTTTTGAGTTTAAAATCCACCCATGCATTGAAAATGGAAGAAGGTGCCAGAAGTCTAGGAATATGGATGGCCTCTCAAAGCAAGAAAAGGCAAGGAAACTAATTCTTCCCTAGAGCTTCCAGGCAGCAAAGCTGACATCTGGATTTCAGCCCAATGAGATAGACGTTGGACCTCTGACCCTACAAAACTGTAAGATAATAAATTTCTAAATTGCCAAATTAATGGTAGTTTATTACAGCAGCTGTGGAAAACTAATACCCATGAAATGAGTAAGACGGTACAGTTACAGAAAAGATGTCTTTTAAGCAATCTGAGTTAGGACCTTTCAAAGTCCACTATTTTATTTTTAAGTAGTGTGAATTTCAGCTTATTTCTTTGGTATTCCTTGATTCCAGTTTTAAAAGAGAAATACCGATTAAACCAATGGGTCTCAAACTTCAACATGCATCAAAATCACCTGAAAAGGCTTGTTAAAACAGATTGCTCTGCCCCTCAGCTGTAGTTTCTGATTTACTGTGTCTGGAGTGGGCCTTAGATTTGCATTTTTAACAAATTCACTGGTGATGCAGAGCCTGCTGATCAGGGGACCCACAGTGTGAAACCCTCTAGATTAACTGTCTCTAGATTCCTTTCCAGTTCAGTTATTCTTACTCTATGAGTCTGCAATTTACTAATACAAGTGAAGTTATCAGCTTCCATATTCAAGTATAAAATTAAAGATATTTTCAGAAATTACTGTTCTTCCATATAAATATGATCAACTAAGAATTGATGGTATCATGTATACCTTTATCCAGAATTCAGGGCCTAGAAAACTTCAGATTTAGGATATATCCCTGAAACTTAGATGTATTTAGTACGTATACCATTTGAAGCTCAGAGATATTACTGAGAATGCCTTTGGATATTAAAAATATGATTAATTACCAAACCAATACTCTGAGTTAGCCATTCAGTTTTTATTAAAAGCCTAATGTGTCTTGATTGTTTAAATTTAGCAAATTTCATTCAGATGTCAATGAACTTGTTAGTTTCTGTATTAAACAGTTTAATTCTGGTATATAACATAGAGAAAAATTAGACTCAGATTTGAGTGAAAGTAATTACAATGGATATATTAAGCTACTTCATTTTTTTCTAAATATTCCATTAAAGAAAATATAAGAAAAAAGGAAAATAAAAACGGGGTACTGCTGCCTAAAATTCTAGCTCTAATCCATAGCTTTGCCAATCTCTTTTTACTCACTCTGGTCACCTACTCCCAAGGTTGAACCCTGGACCTACCTGTCTTCCAAACTCCCTGTAATGTGGTTGGAGACAGTAACTCAAAAAATCCCTGTCTCCAGTCACAACCACTGTGACCATTTGCACTCTCATCACAATCCCTAAACACACCCTAATGCCTTCTCAACATTCCCACTCTCCTTAATCCACTAGAATTTGTCTACTTTTCAGCAGAATGTGCTGATTCTACAATTTACAACCTTTGGGATGTTTTGACCACACCATAAGGTTGAGAGCTTTGCAGGCAGTGTAGCCTATCGAAACTGTTTGAAAATCATGTATTCAGGGGTCTCCATATCATGAATGCCTTCAGTTTATGTGCAGTCTGAGCCCTTGGAGAAAGAATAATCAGTGATAATGACCAATGGACCAGTAGACCAGCATTTTCAAGGCTACAATCCTGTACAGGTAGAATTCAGAAGAAAACAGAACTGAAAGAGTTCACAGGATTCGTTGGAAGGATGGAACAATGTGAGACCCTACCCAAAGCTACTGCTCTCCTGGGATTGTCTGTTTATCAGTAGTGTTGCCATTCACTCAGCTTCACAAAACAGAAACAGAAAGTCATTCTTGACTCTTCTTCTTTTTTTTTTTTTTTAATACATCTTCAATCTATGGTACTTTTTACCATCCCAGTGGCCCCACCCTAGTCCTAGGATCTATTACCTCTCAGCCATACTGCAGGAATAAGCACTTCAAACAGATCATTCCTTGTTCTCTCTGCCCCTCCTCTAATCCATTTCTCACACAAGAGCCACAGCAATCTTTTTTTTTTTTCTTTAGCATGAATCAGATCAAAGCACTTTCAGTTTAAAAACCATTCAAAGATTTCCCACTGCTCTTAGGATAAAATCCTAAACCTTTAATTGATCTACCAGGCCCTCCCTTCCTACTTTACTAACCTCATCTTGCATCATTTTTACTTCTTAATTTTGCTCCAACCACTTTGTACTTGCTTCAGTTCCTCAAATACTACTACTTTTCTACTTCAGGGCCTTTAAACATGTTTCGCCTTTTATCTGTCTACAGAGTCCCATCTCTTTCAGAGATGGGACTACCAGACCCCCTGACCTGTCTCTTGAGAAATCTGTATGCAGGTCAGGAAGCAATGGTTAGAACTGGACATGGAACAACAGACTGGTTTCAAATAGCAAAAGGAGTACGTCAAGGCTGTATATTGTCACCCTGCTTATTTTACTTATATGCAGAGTACACCATGAGAAGCGCTGGACTGGAAGAAACATAAGCTAGAATCAAGATTGCTAGGAGAAATATCAATAACCTCAGATATGCAGATGACACCACCTTTATGGCAGAAAGTGAAGAGGAACTAAAAAGCCTCTTGATGAAAGTGAAAGTGGAGAGTGAAAAAGTTGGCTTAAAGCTCAGAAAACAAAGGTCATGGCATCTGGTCCCATCACTTCATGGGAAATAGATGGGGAAACAGTGGAAACAGTGTGAGACTTTATTTTGGGAGGGCTCCAAAATCACTGCAGATGGTGACTGCAGCCATGAAATTAAAAGACGTTTCTCTTTGGAAGAAAAGTTATGACCAACCTAGACAGTATATTCAAAAGCAGAGACATTACTTTACTGACTAAGGTCCGTCTAGTCAAGCCTATAGTTTTTCCTGTGGTCGTGTATGGATGTGAAAGCTGGTCTGTGAAGAAGGCTGAGCACCAAAGAATTGATGCTTTTGAACTGTGGTGTTGGAGAAGACTCTGGAGAGTCTCTTGGACTGCAAGGAGAGCCAACCAGTCCATTCTAAAGGAGATCAGCCCTGGGATTTCTTTGGAAGGAATGATGCTAAAGCTGAAACTCCAGTACTTTGGCCACCTCATGTGAAGAGTTAACTCATTGGAAAAGACTCTGATGCTGGGAGGGATTGGTGACAGGAGGAGAAGGGGACGACAGAGGATGAGATGGCTGGATGGCATCACTGACTCGATGGACGTGAGTCTGAGTGAACTCCGGGAGTTGGTGATGGACAGGGAGGCCTGGCGTGCTGCGATTCATGGGGTCACAAAGAGTCGGACACGACTGAGCGACTGAACTGAACTGAACAGAGTCTTACACCAGTAGTTTAATACATTTCTACATTCAGATGAATACAAGTATATATAAACAAGTGGATACAGTACATTTAAAATACTCATTGCCAAGGAAACTTGAGAGTTCTAGAAACCAGACTCCTTAGAGACTATCTAATACTTACAGAGATCTAGAAAATACCTTTGCCCAAAGTTGCATTGTGGTAGAAATTTAGGAAAAATACCTTAAAAAGGATCAGTAGTCCAGGTATGAACCCAGGGTTTGGCTTTGAAGATTTTGCAGAAAAAACCTAGGAACTGACAAAAGGAAGTGTGGTGTTGGTAATAGATACATAGTAGCACAGCTTCCTCTCTGTCTATGGCTATAAATTCTTTGTATCACAGCTGGTGTTTCCTCTATTTTAGCCAGACTTAAAATACTGTTTGTAAAACTGTACTTGAATAAACTGACTCTTACATTATGGTGCTGCTGCTAAGTTGATTCAGTCGTGCCCGACTCTGTGTGACCCCATAGATGGCAGCCCACCAGGCTCCCCTGTCCCTGGGATTCTCCAGGCAAGAACACTGGAGTGGGTTGCCATTCCTTCTCCAAGCCATGAAAGTGAAAAGTGAAAGTGAACTCCCACAGTCGGCTCCGACTCTTCATGACCCCATGAACTGCAGCCCAGCAGGCTCCTCCATCCATGGGATTTTCCAGGCAAGAGTACTGGAGTAGGGTGCCATCACCTTCTCCTGGTGGGCCTTAATAGTTATTAATAGAATAGCAACCCAATTTTATTTTTTAAAATTTCTTCTTAATGCAGATTTTGATGCAGTAGGTCAGGGTAGAGCCTGGGATTCTCAGGTTTTTTGTTTGTTTACCAGGCCAGACAGCAAGTAGGATCTTAGTTCCCTGACTAGGGGTTGAAACCATGACCCCTTAATTAGAAGTGGAGAATCTTAACCACTGTACTGCCAGGGTAGTCCTGCAACCCACTTTTAATACATATATTTCCTTGAAAATGCACCTATAAATCTTGTTCTTTTAAACACTATACTTAGAGGCATAGCATATGGTTAGTCCATGACTAAATATAAGTTTCAAAATACAATTAGAGATTCTGCAAATTATGTCTGGTTGATGGTTTTTGAAGGGTAAAGTACATTTGTGTCAGATGCACAGTGTGACCAAAAAATTTTGAAAAATAATAAAAAGAAATGAACCTTGAATGTTTTTAGTACATGAGAATCTTGTATGTTTTTGTTATACATTTATTTAATGTAATTTCTTCATTGTAATATTCCACTTCACTTTCAACTTGTTGATTATATTATTTTTGCTCTTGTTTAATCCTACTATGCTTCATGTTCCTTCCAGTTCTTTTAGACAATGCTTTTCTGTCCCTCTTTCATGTTCCAGTCTTTTTCCTAGGACTTTCTCATGCAGTTTAGTTGCTAAAATTTTAATGTTTAAAAATTTTAACTTTTGATTAAGTGAAAAATTTTTTTAAATTATAAATGAATATATCCTCAAAATAACGCATTTCTTATAATAGTCAATTTCTACCATGTACCTTCAGTGTCAACAATTATAGCTATAAATTAATATCTTCAATGTCAACAATTTATATAAACTTATGTAAATATAAGTTTTCAGGTGATCAGGGCTGAATTTTTACTTTCCTGAATCCTAGGCACTTTTGTCTTCATGGCCCTTCCTCTACAAGAAATATAATTTTTTTTTTCACAGCCACCAGTATTTATTTTTTATAAGTTCAAATTCATAACCATTTTCCCACTAGAAAATTAGCTAAAAATTTTAAATATATTTAAAGTTGGTAAAGCTACTCTGAGCTGAACATTCTCATTCACTGATGCTGTTAATTTAAAGAAGTGTAAACTTTCTGGAAAGCCGTTTGACAAATGTATCAGGTTTAAAAGTTCTATTTCATTTGTCTCTATTATATATGCATTTATGCGTGCATGTGTGCATGTTCAGTCGTGTCCCACTCTTTGTGACCCCATGGACTGTAGCCTGCCAGGCTCCTCTGTCCATGGGATTTCCCAGGTAAGAGTACTAGAGTGGGTTGCCATTTCCTTCTCCAGGAAATTTTCCTGACCCAGGGATCAAACCTGCATCTTTTGCACGTTTCCTACATTGCAGGCAAGATTCTTTACTACTGAGCCACTGGGGAAGCCCCTCCCCACTATATCTTGGAGATAATAGGTAGTTTATTAATTTGGAATTCTATGTATATATTTTTTATTTAATTTTCTAAAATGAGGTGTAGTTGATTTATAATATTAGTTTACAACATAGTGATTCAAAATTTTTGTAGATTATACTGTTTAAAGTTATTATAAAACATTGGCTATATGACCTGTGCTACACAATATATTCCTGTAGCTTATTTACTTTACACATAGGTTTTACCTCTTGATTCCCCACCCTTACCTCACCCCTCCACCTTTCCTCTCCCGACTGGTAAACTCTAGCTTGTTCTCTGTATCTGTGATTCTATTTCTGTTTTGTAATATTCATTTATTTTTTAGATTCCACTTTAAGTAATACAATATTTGTCTTTTACTGTATGGCTTATCTCACTAAGCATAATCCTATCTGAGCCCATCTATGTTGTTACAAATTCCAAAATTTCACTCACGCATGTGTGTGTGTACATGGAATACTACATATATATAAGATATATATTATACACACACACACTAACTACTAAATAACTTTTCCAGAGTTTTTTTTGTCCCCCCCCCGCCCCCACCTAGAAGGGGATAGAACTGAGATTTGAGCCCACATCCATCTAGCCTCCAAAGTTCATACTCTCCTATCATTATCTTGTGGATAATGATCCCAGAGGTAAATGTAATCAGTGGGCCTAGAAACCAGCTTTTAAACATGAAATAATGCACTAAAAATGGTAAAGAAATGTATTTCCTCGATCATCATTGTATTTTTCCTGTTTATTGAACTCTGCTGATGGCTTTCTTCTTTTAGGCTCTTGATTCCTGAGTCCTTGCTTCCAGTTAATAGCAGCAAAAGAATGAAGTAATGGCTTGCAACGTAATTTTCTGAGAGTGCTGTTCTATAATGCTGACTCCCAGCTAAAGCTGACTAGGGTTTTGCATCTTTCATTACTTTCACTTTTCAGTTTGAACTGCTTCGTTTCTTCTGCAAAACACATAACAAGTAAAGGTAACTTAAAAACACAAAACAAGTAAAGGTAACTTGTACTGAAGAGTTTTAGACTTTAAAAATCTTCACCCTGTGAGGTTAAAAGCCTCATTTTATAGCTAACTTTCTCATCCATTTTTCTTAATATTGTCTCATTACAAATATAAACACATAAGATAATTTCTCTATCTCCATCCATGTGCTTGTGTCTTCCTCATTCCTGTCTGTTCATGATGTAAATGTAGGCCATTTTATAAAGTTGTGTTTTTTAAGAAGATGCTTTGGTGATCTCAAAGTTTACAAAACCTTTTCCCCCACCCCAGTGTAAAGGGACTATACTGTTTTCAGTAATCACAGACATCATAAACTACATACCAAAAACTACTAATGTATTCATTTCAGTTCAGTCGCTCAGTTGTGTCCGACTCTTTGCGACCGCATGAATCACAGCACACCAGGCCTCCCTGTCCATCACAATCTCCCAGAGTTCACTCAGACTCATGTCCATCGAGTCAGTGATGCATCCAGCCATCTCGTCCTCTGTCTTCCTCTTTTCCTCCTGCCACCAGTCTCTCCCAGCATCAGAGTCTTTCCCAATGAGTCAACTCTTCTCATGAGGTGGCCAAAGTACTGGAGTTTCAGCTTCAGCATCAGTCCTTCCAAAGATCACCCAGGGCTGATCTCCTTCAGAATGGACTGGTTTGCTCTCCTTGCAGTCCAAGGGACTCTCAAGAGCCTTCTCCAACACCACAGTTCAAAAGCATCAATTCTTCGGCTCTCAGCTTTCTTCACAGTACAACTCTCGCATCCATACATGACCACTGGAAGAACCATAGCCTTGACTAAATGGACCTTTGTTGGCAAAGTAACGTCTCTGCTTTTCAATATGCTATCTAGGTTGGTCATAACTTTTCTTCCAAGGAGTAAGCATCTTTTAATTTCATGGCTGCAGTCACCATCTGCAGTGATTTTGGAGCCCCCAAAAATAAAGTCTGACACTGTTTCCACTGTTTCCCATCTATTTCCCATGAAGTGATGGGACCAGATGCCATGATCTTCGTTTTCTGAATGTTGAGCTTTAAGCCAACGTTTTCACTCTCCTCTTTCACTTTCATCAAGAGGCTTTTTAGTTCCTCTTCACTTTCTGCCATAAGGGTGGTATCATCTGCATATCTGAGACTATTGATATTTCTCCTGGCAATCTTGATTCCAGCTTGTGTTTCTTCCAGTCCAGCATTTCTCATGATGTACTCTGCATATAAGTTAAATAAGCAGGGTGACAATATACAGCCTTGACGTACTCCTTTTCCTATTTGGAACCAGTCTGTTGTTCCATGTCCAGTTCTAACTGTTGCTTCCTGACCTGCATACAGATTTCTCAAGAGGCAGGTCAGGTGGTCTGGTATTCCCATCTCTTTCAGAATTTTCCACAGTTTATTGTGATCCACACAGTCAAAGGCTTTGGCATAGTCAATAAAGCAGAAATAGATGTTTTTCTGGAACTCTCTTGCTTTTTCTATGACCCAGCGGATGTTGGGACTTTGATCTCTGGTTCCTCTACCTTTTCTAAAACCAACTTGAACATCTGGAAGTTCACGGTTCACATATTGCTGAAGCCTGGCATGGAGAATTTTGAGTATTAGTTTACTAGCATGTGAGATGAGTGCAATTGTGTGGTAGTTTGAGCATTCTTTGGCATTGCCTTTCTTTGGGATTGGAATGAAAACTGACCTTTTCCAGTCCTGTGGCCACTGCTGAGTTTTCCAAATTTGCTGGCATATTGAGTGCAGCACTTTCACAGCATCATCTTTCAGGATTTGAAATAGCTCAACTGGAATTCCATCACCACCACTAGCTTTGTTCGTAGTGATACTTTCTAAAGCTCACTTGACTTCACATTCCAGGATGTCTGGCTCTAGGTGAGTGATCATACCATCATGATTATCTTAATCTTGAAGATCTTTTTTGTACGGTTTTTCTGTGTATTCTTGCCACCTCTTCTTAATATCTTTTGCTTCTGTTAGGTCCATACCATTTCTGTCCTTTATCAAGCCCATCTTTGCATGAAATGTTCCCTTGGTATCTCTAATTTTCTTGAAGAAATCTCTAGTCTTTCCCATTCTATTGTTTTCCTCTAATGTATTACAAGGATAGATAAGTAATCAAAAATGTTGTGGAGTATCCACATAATGAAATGCTTTGCAGCTGTTTACCAGTGAAGTAGATCTATCTGTACTTTTCAGGAAAGCATCCATGATTGACTGAAAAGAAAATCATTACAGACCAGTTCAATTTCATTTTTAAAGATAAATTTATAAGTTTATATAGCTAATCTGTGTAGTGTAGGCTATTTCCAATGAAAGAGATTAGAAGGTTGAGATAGAGGACTTGGTCTTCTTTTTAATGGAATTTTAAGTAGTTCTTGGATTGTAGGTAACTAGTGTTTTTCAGTATTTTCAAATAATCTTAAGCTAACAAAAGAGAAGGAAATGACCCACTCCAGTATTCTTACCTGGAAAATTCCATGGACAGAGGAGCCTGGCGGGCTACAGTCCATGGGGGTCGCAAAACATCGCCCATGACGGAGCGACTGAGGACAACAAATAAATAAAACTATATTTTTAAGACATTTACCTCAAAACTCAAAAGTTTAACAGTATTAACTTACTTTTTCATAAAAATATATGTTTTCTTGAAACAAAAATATGGTCATTGTGCACTTGCCTAGCTGGTATATTTTTCTTCATCTGTCAGACCTTGACCATCTTTGAGGATTTAAAATTTTAGATGTGAAAATAAGAGTTCTATGATCTTATAAGTTGTAAAACTGTATACAAGTCAGAATTGAATTTGGACAACTGCAGTTGATTCCTCTGTTTTCTATTTCTTTATTATTATGAACTTGAAAAAAATCTTGAATTATTAAAAATGTAGAACTTATATGGTGACTATTAAGCCTATAATACAGACATGTACTATGGCCTCAGTTTTAATTATCAGAAAAGCAAAGAGTANCTTTTCCAGTCCTGTGGCCACTGCTGAGTTTTCCAAATTTGCTGGCATATTGAGTGCAGCACTTTCACAGCATCATCTTTCAGGATTTGAAATAGCTCAACTGGAATTCCATCACCACCACTAGCTTTGTTCGTAGTGATACTTTCTAAAGCTCACTTGACTTCACATTCCAGGATGTCTGGCTCTAGGTGAGTGATCATACCATCATGATTATCTTAATCTTGAAGATCTTTTTTGTACGGTTTTTCTGTGTATTCTTGCCACCTCTTCTTAATATCTTTTGCTTCTGTTAGGTCCATACCATTTCTGTCCTTTATCAAGCCCATCTTTGCATGAAATGTTCCCTTGGTATCTCTAATTTTCTTGAAGAAATCTCTAGTCTTTCCCATTCTATTGTTTTCCTCTAATGTATTACAAGGATAGATAAGTAATCAAAAATGTTGTGGAGTATCCACATAATGAAATGCTTTGCAGCTGTTTACCAGTGAAGTAGATCTATCTGTACTTTTCAGGAAAGCATCCATGATTGACTGAAAAGAAAATCATTACAGACCAGTTCAATTTCATTTTTAAAGATAAATTTATAAGTTTATATAGCTAATCTGTGTAGTGTAGGCTATTTCCAATGAAAGAGATTAGAAGGTTGAGATAGAGGACTTGGTCTTCTTTTTAATGGAATTTTAAGTAGTTCTTGGATTGTAGGTAACTAGTGTTTTTCAGTATTTTCAAATAATCTTAAGCTAACAAAAGAGAAGGAAATGACCCACTCCAGTATTCTTACCTGGAAAATTCCATGGACAGAGGAGCCTGGCGGGCTACAGTCCATGGGGGTCGCAAAACATCGCCCATGACGGAGCGACTGAGGACAACAAATAAATAAAACTATATTTTTAAGACATTTACCTCAAAACTCAAAAGTTTAACAGTATTAACTTTCTTTTTCATAAAAATATATGTTTTCTTGAAACAAAAATATGGTCATTGTGCACTTGCCTAGCTGGTATATTTTTCTTCATCTGTCAGACCTTGACCATCTTTGAGGATTTAAAATTTTAGATGTGAAAATAAGAGTTCTATGATCTTATAAGTTGTAAAACTGTATACAAGTCAGAATTGAATTTGGACAACTGCAGTTGATTCCTCTGTTTTCTATTTCTTTATTATTATGAACTTGAAAAAAATCTTGAATTATTAAAAATGTAGAACTTATATGGTGACTATTAAGCCTATAGTACAGACATGTACTATGGCCTCAGTTTTAATTATCAGAAAAGCAAAGAGTATAATATTATTAAGAATAGATACCAGCCTTTAACCATAATATGACAAATTGGAGATTATATTCTTATGAAATCATGATAAAGATTAGAGGTTAGATAGAGAGGGAAGATATGTCAGGCCTTTAACCAAGAATTACTTAAAGAATGTTTATGATTATCTCCTTTTGGGAAAAAGTCATTATTTAGTTTGGAATGGAATGCATTATACAGTGAAACAGAGACCCCCATGTCCATGAAAGTATTTGGTTCTGTGAATGAGTGTTCACTACGTGAAGGCCCTAGCCACTTATATAACAAACTTGGCAGAGTAGGACGAGTTCCTGCTTCTGATCAATGAAAGAGGCTACGGTGTACTATGTGAAATCTGAACTGTGGCTACAAACGCCAGTGCTGAGACCCCACCTTGCCTCTCTAGCCCCTTTCCCCAGCCAGGCTTTGTGGATGAACTATGGACAAGCCATGGTCCTGAAGAAGCCATTATCACCAAGGCATTAGACACTACTCTCTGCCCTGGGAAGGCTCTGAGGACTGTGAGCACAGTCTGCCCTGAGGCCAGGCATAAAGGAATAGGGAGACAGGGAACTGTGCCATTTCCTTCTTACCTGCAGTTGTCACTAAATCAGCCAACTTGAGAAAAATGTAAGTACCTGATCTACCTCTTTCAAGTCACGTGGATAGGTCTGTCTTTGGTGTCTTCAATAGATTTAGAATCTGTCTGAAATATGTGGGTTTAGAAATGAACTAGAAATGTTATTCTTATCCCTAAGGGGCTTGTCTGGTGGCTCAGATGATAAAGAATTTGCCTGCTATGCAAGAGACCCAGGTTCAATCCCTGGGTCAGGAGGATCCCCAGAGAAGTGAATGGCTACCCACTCCAGTATTTTTGCCTGGAGAATTCCATGGAGAGAGGGGCCTGGAGAGCTATAGTCCATAGAGTTCAAAAGGAATTTTTTTAATTGCTATAGTAATATAAATCTTCTACAGTAAAATCTCTCAGTAATAATGAGAGAAAAAAATACTGGCCCACAGTTCAATCTGCTACGTGATAAAAATAATTACTCTAGTATTATTGATATAGTTGATACATTTAAATAATCTAGGAATCTCTACCTTCCCTCACAATGGCAGAAAAATCAAACCCAATGTAAAACTATATATAACATTTAATAGACGTTCAATAAACATTTGCTGAGTTAAAAATTGCACTCTTTTCATTTTTTGGAGACTGGGCATATTAAAGGTTCAGTAAGTTGTAGCCAAGCTACCTGGACTGGAATTTCAGTGGTGCACTGTGATGTGAACATTTTTCCTCATATGGAAATAAGGTCAGGCCTTGAGCACTAGCTTGGCCTCTTCTTAGTGACAGAATTAAGCATCGGGGAACTCTTTCCATTCATTTGTATCATTATATTTTGTTTAATCTTCACAGTTCTTTCTTTCTTTTTACTGTTTTAATAGTAAAATGTAAAATCTTTAAGTCATCAATCTTTCAACTTAAGTGCCTTTGTGGTCATACACTGCAAACCTAGTATTCTTCTGAATACCTGTTTTAATCACCAGGAAATTTCTTTAACCTGATAACAGACTTAAAACACTAGATTGTAATATGAAATAATTTTATCAATTAAATGATTTTCTATTAAGTTTATAGAAGAACTTTGCCTAAGCCTACATAAATAAATATACTCACTCTATCATCACAATTTTAGGCTGGTCATGTATTTTGCTTTGCTTTTCTGAATTTACAGTCAAAGAAGTTGATTTTAAAAGTGTCTTCTTCAATGTCTTTGTCAATGTCACAAATAGATTTTAGGATCCTAGACCCTGAGGGTGCCTCAACAAGGCTTTGGGTGTGTTTGGTTTGTATAACCCAGTCAGGCTAATTCCACTAACCCTAGCATAGTGATTACTTCAGATAAACCCATCTAGTTTTGAAATACACCTTGACAAAGGTGTGAAGTTCTCTATCCTCATGAAGTTAACAACATCTTGACAAGTTGGCTAACTAGCAGTTTCACACTGATTATGTTAGTCCATTTCAGAGTGTGAACTTTGTAATATTGTCCTCTTTATACACCATGTAGAGTAAGTGTGCATGGCTTAAGGTTGGAGACAACCAAGAAGTACAGAAAGAGAAAAGTTAAGGTCATACGAAAGGTTGTTTTAGCTGCAAGCAACTGATAACAGTCCTTTTCTTCTGAGAGAGAGCTAAGATGGAAGGGAGATTGACCTTTTATCATATATCCTTTTCTACTTTTTGAGTTTTGTATCTTTCCTTTATTTTATCTAGTAAAAAGTTATTTTGAATTGATGGTGTTATAGTCATCTGAAAAGTTCTCTGGACATTTTTGTAGTTCTCACCTCCTACATTGGTTTACTACACATGTTACAATAATGTTAATGAGCCAGTGCCCCTGGGTGTTTATTTCAGTTGTCAGTCTGTAGTAGTTGACTTGTAATGATTCATGCACATTGCCTTTCCTTCTTTAACAAGTACGACCACCATCAATTCTCCACTTTCAAAATTATACTCTTGCCTCTATTTTTTTTTAAAACCTCTCATATCTCAATCTGACAATATTAAACTCTCCAAGAATGCTTATCTTTAACATTTTTAATGTCACCTCTTGAGAAACCTATATGCAGGTCAGGAAGCAACAGTTAGAACGGACATGGAACAACAGACTGGTNTGGAGGTGATGGAATTCCAGTGGAGCTGTGTCAATACTGAAAGATGATGCTGTGAAAGTGCTGCACTCAATATGCCGGCAAATCTGGAAAACTCAGCAGTGGCCACAGGACTGGAAAAGGTCAGTTTTCATTCCAATCCCAAAGAAAGGCCATGCCAAAAAATGCTCAAACTACCACACAATTGCACTCATCTCACATGCTAGTAACGTAATGCATCAAAATTCTCCAAGCCAGGCTTCAGCAATACGTTACATTCAGTAAGATGAGCAAAATGTGTGATTATTCCTAAATATTAGAATCTGTGGTGGGATGAAGAGAGAAATTGGAAGATTGGGACTGACACTGCACGCTACTATGCATAAGATAGATAACTAATAAAGACCTATTGTATAGCACAAGGAACTCTACTCAATATTCTGTAATGGCTTTATATGGAAAAAGAATCTATTAATAAAAAAGTGTGAATATATGTATAACTGATTCACTTTGCTGTACAGCAGAAATTAACATGTTGTAAATCAACTATATCCAATAAAATTTTTTGAAAAATAAATCTCAAAACTCTGTGTGTGTTTCTTTTAGTGATTTAACATTCAAGAAGGAGATTTTTTTTTTTAACTTTTATTTTGCATTTATTTTTTTGTGGCATTTATTCCCAGGCTGAAAGTTTTCGTTTCTTCAGTTTCTTCTGGGATATCTTTTTCTTCTGTGTAACCTCCTCTTCTGGCTTAAGAACAATCCATTCTTTTTCAGTAAGGATCATCTCAATGTGGCAAGGAGAGCTCTTATATGGGTTGATCCAACCATGAGCTCCGTAAGTCCTGTGCCACATCTTGGGGGCTTTGTTTACCTGGGTGTGCTCAATGACCAGAAAATCTACATCTAAGCCCTACAGTTCAGTTCAGTTCAGTCACTCAGTTGTGTCCGACTCTTTGCGACCCCATGGACTGCAGTATGCCAGGCCTCGCTGTCCATCACCAACTTCCGGAGTTTACCCAAACTCATGCCCATCGAGTCAGTGATGCCATCTAACTATCTCATCCTCTGTTGTCCCCTTCTCCTCCTGTCCTGGTCTTTTCAAATGAGTCAGCTCTTTGCATCAGGTGGCCAAAGATTCTAAGCCCTTAAGTTCAGCACTACTCTCTGCATTTTTGAATATGTGCAGTAAAAATTTAGCACTCTTTTTGGGCCACTGACCCTTCATCCAGCCCCACTGTTTGGTCTGTGCACACCTACCAACTCCACTGTTGTAACAACGGAACGGCACACATTGCTTCTTTAAAATGACATCCTTCAGATATTTGGTGGCTTTTCAGATATGCATAACTTTCATGGCCTGGGCACTTTCATGAGTGTTCTTAAAGTGAACGTGAAGATTTGAACCTCTTGATTTGCATGATTTTGTGGAGTTTTCTGAGTCAAGTGTATAATGTACCAGTTTTAGAGGTCACCTCAGGCTGCTTACAGGAAAAGCAAGAAGGAGTTAAAAAAAAAACAACACTCTGAAATGTACTTTAATAATATAATAAACTCTTTGGGGTCAACTCAATTCATATTTCCTAAATATCTATATGAAAATCTAGGATAACACCCATTTTTGCTTGTTTTGTAATAGCATTTTCAGAAATTATCCATTGTGAAAACAGTGGCTTGGTGGTAAAGAATCTGCCTGCAATACAAGAGACCCGAGTTGATCCCTGGGTTGGAAAGATGCCTTGGAGCAGGAAATGGCAATCCTCTCCAGTGTTCTTGCCTGGAGAATTCCACGGATAGAAGAGCCTGGCAGGCTACAGTCCATAGGGTCACAAAGACACGACTGAGTGACTAAAGGAAAAACAACATCTGCTATATAGTAAAATTACACTTTAGATATTGTTATAAACAATAGAGTTCAGTTTCTAAAGATAAAATTTCCCATTTGTTACCGTATTTTATAAGGTGCAAACTTTTATTTTCAGAATATCTGTGTATAAAGTCTAATAAATTTGTTTTACTGTAGGTGAACAGAAAAAAAATGATGTCTAACTTAGTGCTGAATTTAAAGTTGAATTGAACTTAAAATTGTGTTCAGTAAATAAATAAATATAGCATTATTAAAAGAAAACTAAGTTACAGATAGATGTACATGGTAGTTTTAAAGTATCAAATAGTTCTATAAGGAGAAAGAAAAGTAGTTATCCACTATTCCACTGGTTCCATTCAGAATTTCCCTCCCCAGAGGGAAATACTTGCAAATCTTCTAGCTCTTTTTTCTGATATTTGCCTCCATTTATCTAAGAAACACACATAAGCCTTTTACTAATATTTAAGTTGATATTTTCTAATGACTTGCAACTAGATAAGGTGACAATTAGCACCTTTATCCAGATGCACCATCACACATTTTCTCTCTTTTTATCCTCCTGCTATTTTTTAATAATAATAATTTAATATTATTTTAATAATTTAATAATAATATTTGTTAGATGAATTTCTAGTGTTAAATTTTATTTATGTGGGATACTAGGATTATACTTCCTTTCTTTTATAATTTATGTATTTAATTTAGTTGCTTAGTCATGTCCAACTCTGTGACCCCATGGACTGTAGCCTGCCACCCAGTGCACTGTATCTCACCATGTTCCTCTGTCCATGGAATTCTTCAGGCAAGAATACTGGAGTAGGTAGACCTTCCCTTCTCCAGGGCATCTTCCTGACCCAAGGATCAAACCCCAGTCTCCTGCATTGCAGGCAGATTCTTTACTGTCTAAGCTACAAGGGAAGCCCAAATTTAGAGTTTAAAAGTGGTTTTGGTTGCTTAGTTTTTTTATTTTTAGCTAAGAAGTGGATTTATTTAGAGAGAAACACACTCCACAGAGGGTGGGCTGTCTCAAAAGGTAAGAGCAGCTTTGGGAGAAACACACTACACAGACAAGACAGCGGGCTGACTTAGAGGGCAAATACCACCTAGAAATGTAGTGTGGTTAGCTTTTATGGGCTGCATAATTTCACAGGCTAATGAGTGGGAAGATTATTCCAACTATTTTGGAAAGGGGTGGATACTTCCAGGAACTGGGCCATCACGCACTTTGCGATCTTTGATGTTCAGCTTTGGAACCGTCATTCTGCCTATGGGTGTGGCACTCAGCTTGCTGATGTGTTACAATGTGCATATGCTGAGTTGAGAAGGCTGGGGAACTACAGTTCCTGGGGTCGCAAAGAACTGAACAGAACTTACTAACTAAAACAGCAGCGCAACAGCATACTGAGTCTCAGTGTTGTTTGGTTTTTAATATATTTTTCACAATGTTATTCACAAATTTTGCTAGAAATAGAATTCTCAGCACCATATGTTCCAATTCCACCCCCACTGCCTCAATTAATTAATTCTTGTTTTTCTTAGTGACAGCCTTCCTGAACCTGGATCTTCCTGTTCCGATCTCCACTGGTGCCCTCGGATCTTGGACTCAACTTTAATCTGGGTTTTTGCTTTTGTTTTTTTGGTTGAGCCTTATGGCACGCAGATCTTAGTTCTCCTGACCAGGGATTGAACCTGTGTCCCCTGGATGGAAGTAAGAATTCTTAACCACTGGACCAGGGAAATCCCTCAACCTGGGCTTTTTCATTTTTTCATTGCTTTCTTAGGGGTCCACTTTGTCTTTCTCTTTTTTTCTAAATCCCACACTTTCTCATTCTTGATTTACTTCCTTGTTTGCTGAAATACACCCCTCAGTAACTTCTAGGAAAGGGTGTAGTAAACACCCTCCAAAGTAACCCTTAGTGATCCCCATTTCCTAATATTCACATCCTTTTGTGGTCCTCTCTCAACAGTGTATGAGAAGAGTGACGTCATCTCGCTTCTGAGATTAGGTTATAAAAGATTATAGCTTCTGTTTTGGGAAACTGGCCTCTTTGTCTCAAATTCATGCTTGGTGGGAGGTAAGTTGCCTTGTTTTGAGCAGTGTTATATAATGGCCCATGTGCTGAGCAACTGAGATCTCCTACTGATGTAGAAATTGATAGCCAGTCAGTGTAGGACTCTGAGACCTCAGTCANTTACATTCAGTAAGATGAGCAAAATGTGTGATTATTCCTAAATATTAGAATCTGTGGTGGGATGAAGAGAGAAATTGGAAGATTGGGACTGACACTGCACGCTACTATGCATAAGATAGATAACTAATAAAGACCTATTGTATAGCACAAGGAACTCTACTCAATATTCTGTAATGGCTTTATATGGAAAAAGAATCTATTAATAAAAAAGTGTGAATATATGTATAACTGATTCACTTTGCTGTACAGCAGAAATTAACATGTTGTAAATCAACTATATCCAATAAAATTTTTTGAAAAATAAATCTCAAAACTCTGTGTGTGTTTCTTTTAGTGATTTAACATTCAAGAAGGAGATTTTTTTTTTTTACTTTTATTTTGCATTTATTTTTTTGTGGCATTTATTCCCAGGCTGAAAGTTTTCGTTTCTTCAGTTTCTTCTGGGATATCTTTTTCTTCTGTGTAACCTCCTCTTCTGGCTTAAGAACAATCCATTCTTTTTCAGTAAGGATCATCTCAATGTGGCAAGGAGAGCTCTTATATGGGTTGATCCAACCATGAGCTCCGTAAGTCCTGTGCCACATCTTGGGGGCTTTGTTTACCTGGGTGTGCTCAATGACCAGAAAATCTACATCTAAGCCCTACAGTTCAGTTCAGTTCAGTCACTCAGTTGTGTCCGACTCTTTGCGACCCCATGGACTGCAGTATGCCAGGCCTCGCTGTCCATCACCAACTTCCGGAGTTTACCCAAACTCATGCCCATCGAGTCAGTGATGCCATCTAACTATCTCATCCTCTGTTGTCCCCTTCTCCTCCTGTCCTGGTCTTTTCAAATGAGTCAGCTCTTTGCATCAGGTGGCCAAAGATTCTAAGCCCTTAAGTTCAGCACTACTCTCTGCATTTTTGAATATGTGCAGTAAAAATTTAGCACTCTTTTTGGGCCACTGACCCTTCATCCAGCCCCACTGTTTGGTCTGTGCACACCTACCAACTCCACTGTTGTAACAACGGAACGGCACACATTGCTTCTTTAAAATGACATCCTTCAGATATTTGGTGGCTTTTCAGATATGCATAACTTTCATGGCCTGGGCACTTTCATGAGTGTTCTTAAAGTGAACGTGAAGATTTGAACCTCTTGATTTGCATGATTTTGTGGAGTTTTCTGAGTCAAGTGTATAATGTACCAGTTTTAGAGGTCACCTCAGGCTGCTTACAGGAAAAGCAAGAAGGAGTTAAAAAAAAAAAAACACTCTGAAATGTACTTTAATAATATAATAAACTCTTTGGGGTCAACTCAATTCATATTTCCTAAATATCTATATGAAAATCTAGGATAACACCCATTTTTGCTTGTTTTGTAATAGCATTTTCAGAAATTATCCATTGTGAAAACAGTGGCTTGGTGGTAAAGAATCTGCCTGCAATACAAGAGACCCGAGTTGATCCCTGGGTTGGAAAGATGCCTTGGAGCAGGAAATGGCAATCCTCTCCAGTGTTCTTGCCTGGAGAATTCCACGGATAGAAGAGCCTGGCAGGCTACAGTCCATAGGGTCACAAAGACACGACTGAGTGACTAAAGGAAAAACAACATCTGCTATATAGTAAAATTACACTTTAGATATTGTTATAAACAATAGAGTTCAGTTTCTAAAGATAAAATTTCCCATTTGTTACCGTATTTTATAAGGTGCAAACTTTTATTTTCAGAATATCTGTGTATAAAGTCTAATAAATTTGTTTTACTGTAGGTGAACAGAAAAAAAATGATGTCTAACTTAGTGCTGAATTTAAAGTTGAATTGAACTTAAAATTGTGTTCAGTAAATAAATAAATATAGCATTATTAAAAGAAAACTAAGTTACAGATAGATGTACATGGTAGTTTTAAAGTATCAAATAGTTCTATAAGGAGAAAGAAAAGTAGTTATCCACTATTCCACTGGTTCCATTCAGAATTTCCCTCCCCAGAGGGAAATACTTGCAAATCTTCTAGCTCTTTTTTCTGATATTTGCCTCCATTTATCTAAGAAACACACATAAGCCTTTTACTAATATTTAAGTTGATATTTTCTAATGACTTGCAACTAGATAAGGTGACAATTAGCATCTTTATCCAGATGCACCATCACACATTTTCTCTCTTTTTGTCCTCCTGCTATTTTTTAATAATAATAATTTAATATTATTTTAATAATTTAATAATAATATTTGTTAGATGAATTTCTAGTGTTAAATTTTATTTATGTGGGATACTAGGATTATACTTCCTTTCTTTTATAATTTATGTATTTAATTTAGTTGCTTAGTCATGTCCAACTCTGTGACCCCATGGACTGTAGCCTGCCACCCAGTGCACTGTATCTCACCATGTTCCTCTGTCCATGGAATTCTTCAGGCAAGAATACTGGAGTAGGTAGACCTTCCCTTCTCCAGGGCATCTTCCTGACCCAAGGATCAAACCCCAGTCTCCTGCATTGCAGGCAGATTCTTTACTGTCTAAGCTACAAGGGAAGCCCAAATTTAGAGTTTAAAAGTGGTTTTGGTTGCTTAGTTTTTTTATTTTTAGCTAAGAAGTGGATTTATTTAGAGAGAAACACACTCCACAGAGGGTGGGCTGTCTCAAAAGGTAAGAGCAGCTTTGGGAGAAACACACTACACAGACAAGACAGCGGGCTGACTTAGAGGGCAAATACCACCTAGAAATGTAGTGTGGTTAGCTTTTATGGGCTGCATAATTTCACAGGCTAATGAGTGGGAAGATTATTCCAACTATTTTGGAAAGGGGTGGATACTTCCAGGAACTGGGCCATCACGCACTTTGCGATCTTTGATGTTCAGCTTTGGAACCGTCATTCTGCCTATGGGTGTGGCACTCAGCTTGCTGATGTGTTACAATGTGCATATGCTGAGTTGAGAAGGCTGGGGAACTACAGTTCCTGGGGTCGCAAAGAACTGAACACAACTTACTAACTAAAACAGCAGCGCAACAGCATACTGAGTCTCAGTGTTGTTTGGTTTTTAATATATTTTTCACAATGTTATTCACAAATTTTGCTAGAAATAGAATTCTCAGCACCATATGTTCCAATTCCACCCCCACTGCCTCAATTAATTAATTCTTGTTTTTCTTAGTGACAGCCTTCCTGAACCTGGATCTTCCTGTTCCGATCTCCACTGGTGCCCTCGGATCTTGGACTCAACTTTAATCTGGGTTTTTGCTTTTGTTTTTTTGGTTGAGCCTTATGGCACGCAGATCTTAGTTCTCCTGACCAGGGATTGAACCTGTGTCCCCTGGATGGAAGTAAGAATTCTTAACCACTGGACCAGGGAAATCCCTCAACCTGGGCTTTTTCATTTTTTCATTGCTTTCTTAGGGGTCCACTTTGTCTTTCTCTTTTTTTCTAAATCCCACACTTTCTCATTCTTGATTTACTTCCTTGTTTGCTGAAATACACCCCTCAGTAACTTCTAGGAAAGGGTGTAGTAAACACCCTCCAAAGTAACCCTTAGTGATCCCCATTTCCTAATATTCACATCCTTTTGTGGTCCTCTCTCAACAGTGTATGAGAAGAGTGACGTCATCTCGCTTCTGAGATTAGGTTATAAAAGATTATAGCTTCTGTTTTGGGAAACTGGCCTCTTTGTCTCAAATTCATGCTTGGTGGGAGGTAAGTTGCCTTGTTTTGAGCAGTGTTATATAATGGCCCATGTGCTGAGCAACTGAGATCTCCTACTGATGTAGAAATTGATAGCCAGTCAGTGTAGGACTCTGAGACCTCAGTCATGTTTTCAACAAACATCTTGCTCCATTAACCTAAAGTTATACCCTTTATCCTGAGTTCTTGGACTGTGTCCTTGGTCTGATAAATTATCAGCACTCAGATCCAGGGAAGGGCAGTAATTAACTTCTGTTCTGTATGCCTGAGGGAAAAGCAACTGGTGATCATTAATATGAGCCACCAGGAAGTCCACCGTGAACTTCCTGATGTTCAAGCTGGTTTTAGAAAAGGCAGAGGAACCAGAGATCAAATTACCAACATCTGCTGGATCATGGAAAAAGCAAGAGAGTTCCAGAAAAACATCTATTTCTGCTTTATTGACTATGGCAAAGCCTTTGACTGTGTGGATCACAATAAACTGTAGAAAATTTTGAAAGAGATGGGAATACCAACCCACCTGACCTGCCTCTTGAGAAACCTGTATGCAGGTCAGGAAGCAACAGTTAGAACTGGACATGGAACAACAGACAGGTTCCACATAGGAAAAGGAGTACATCAAGGCTGTATATTGTCACCCTGCTTATTTAACTTCTATGCAGAGTACATCATGAAAAACACTGGGCTGGAAGAAGCACAGGCTGGAATCAAGATTGCCTGGAGAAATATCAATAACCTCAGATATGCAGATGACACCACCCTTATGGCAGAAAGTGAAGAGGAACTAAAAAGCCTCTTGATGAAAGTGAAAGAGGAGAGTGAAAAAGTTGGCTTAAAGCTCAAAAAACGAAGATCATGGCATCTGGTCCCATCACTTCATGGGAAATAGATGGGGAAACACTGAAAACAATGACAGACTTTGTGTTTTTTTGTTGTTGTTTTGGCTCCAAAATCACTGCAGATGATGATTGCAGCCATGAAATTAAAAGACACTTACTCCTTGGAAGGAAAGTTATGACCAACCTAGA
>SJYW01037731.1:72836-96669 GCA_006410735.1 Raphicerus campestris | reverse complement strand
AGACTAGAGATCTCTTCAAGAAAATTAGAGATACCAAGGGAACATTTCATGCAAAGATGGGCTCGATAAAGGACAGAAATGGTATGGACCTAACAGAAGCAGAAGATATTAAGAAGAGGTGGTAAGAATACATGGAAGAACTGTACACAAAGGTCTTCACGACCCAGAAAGTCATGATGATGTGATCACTAATCTAGAGCCAGACATTTTGGAATGTGAGGTCAAGTGGCCTTAGGAAGCATCACTACGAACAAAGCTAGTGGAGGTGATGGAATTCCAGTGGAGCTGTGTCAATACTGAAAGATGATGCTGTGAAAGTGCTGCACTCAATATGCCGGCAAATCTGGAAAACTCAGCAGTGGCCACAGGACTGGAAAAGGTCAGTTTTCATTCCAATCCCAAAGAAAGGCCATGCCAAAAAATGCTCAAACTACCACACAATTGCACTCATCTCACATGCTAGTAACGTAATGCATCAAAATTCTCCAAGCCAGGCTTCAGCAATACGTTACATTCAGTAAGATGAGCAAAATGTGTGATTATTCCTAAATATTAGAATCTGTGGTGGGATGAAGAGAGAAATTGGAAGATTGGGACTGACACTGCACGCTACTATGCATAAGATAGATAACTAATAAAGACCTATTGTATAGCACAAGGAACTCTACTCAATATTCTGTAATGGCTTTATATGGAAAAAGAATCTATTAATAAAAAAGTGTGAATATATGTATAACTGATTCACTTTGCTGTACAGCAGAAATTAACATGTTGTAAATCAACTATATCCAATAAAATTTTTTGAAAAATAAATCTCAAAACTCTGTGTGTGTTTCTTTTAGTGATTTAACATTCAAGAAGGAGATTTTTTTTTTTAACTTTTATTTTGCATTTATTTTTTTGTGGCATTTATTCCCAGGCTGAAAGTTTTCGTTTCTTCAGTTTCTTCTGGGATATCTTTTTCTTCTGTGTAACCTCCTCTTCTGGCTTAAGAACAATCCATTCTTTTTCAGTAAGGATCATCTCAATGTGGCAAGGAGAGCTCTTATATGGGTTGATCCAACCATGAGCTCCGTAAGTCCTGTGCCACATCTTGGGGGCTTTGTTTACCTGGGTGTGCTCAATGACCAGAAAATCTACATCTAAGCCCTACAGTTCAGTTCAGTTCAGTCACTCAGTTGTGTCCGACTCTTTGCGACCCCATGGACTGCAGTATGCCAGGCCTCGCTGTCCATCACCAACTTCCGGAGTTTACCCAAACTCATGCCCATCGAGTCAGTGATGCCATCTAACTATCTCATCCTCTGTTGTCCCCTTCTCCTCCTGTCCTGGTCTTTTCAAATGAGTCAGCTCTTTGCATCAGGTGGCCAAAGATTCTAAGCCCTTAAGTTCAGCACTACTCTCTGCATTTTTGAATATGTGCAGTAAAAATTTAGCACTCTTTTTGGGCCACTGACCCTTCATCCAGCCCCACTGTTTGGTCTGTGCACACCTACCAACTCCACTGTTGTAACAACGGAACGGCACACATTGCTTCTTTAAAATGACATCCTTCAGATATTTGGTGGCTTTTCAGATATGCATAACTTTCATGGCCTGGGCACTTTCATGAGTGTTCTTAAAGTGAACGTGAAGATTTGAACCTCTTGATTTGCATGATTTTGTGGAGTTTTCTGAGTCAAGTGTATAATGTACCAGTTTTAGAGGTCACCTCAGGCTGCTTACAGGAAAAGCAAGAAGGAGTTAAAAAAAAAAAAACACTCTGAAATGTACTTTAATAATATAATAAACTCTTTGGGGTCAACTCAATTCATATTTCCTAAATATCTATATGAAAATCTAGGATAACACCCATTTTTGCTTGTTTTGTAATAGCATTTTCAGAAATTATCCATTGTGAAAACAGTGGCTTGGTGATAAAGAATCTGCCTGCAATACAAGAGACCCGAGTTGATCCCTGGGTTGGAAAGATGCCTTGGAGCAGGAAATGGCAATCCTCTCCAGTGTTCTTGCCTGGAGAATTCCACGGATAGAAGAGCCTGGCAGGCTACAGTCCATAGGGTCACAAAGACACGACTGAGTGACTAAAGGAAAAACAACATCTGCTATATAGTAAAATTACACTTTAGATATTGTTATAAACAATAGAGTTCAGTTTCTAAAGATAAAATTTCCCATTTGTTACCGTATTTTATAAGGTGCAAACTTTTATTTTCAGAATATCTGTGTATAAAGTCTAATAAATTTGTTTTACTGTAGGTGAACAGAAAAAAAATGATGTCTAACTTAGTGCTGAATTTAAAGTTGAATTGAACTTAAAATTGTGTTCAGTAAATAAATAAATATAGCATTATTAAAAGAAAACTAAGTTACAGATAGATGTACATGGTAGTTTTAAAGTATCAAATAGTTCTATAAGGAGAAAGAAAAGTAGTTATCCACTATTCCACTGGTTCCATTCAGAATTTCCCTCCCCAGAGGGAAATACTTGCAAATCTTCTAGCTCTTTTTTCTGATATTTGCCTCCATTTATCTAAGAAACACACATAAGCCTTTTACTAATATTTAAGTTGATATTTTCTAATGACTTGCAACTAGATAAGGTGACAATTAGCATCTTTATCCAGATGCACCATCACACATTTTCTCTCTTTTTATCCTCCTGCTATTTTTTAATAATAATAATTTAATATTATTTTAATAATTTAATAATAATATTTGTTAGATGAATTTCTAGTGTTAAATTTTATTTATGTGGGATACTAGGATTATACTTCCTTTCTTTTATAATTTATGTATTTAATTTAGTTGCTTAGTCATGTCCAACTCTGTGACCCCATGGACTGTAGCCTGCCACCCAGTGCACTGTATCTCACCATGTTCCTCTGTCCATGGAATTCTTCAGGCAAGAATACTGGAGTAGGTAGACCTTCCCTTCTCCAGGGCATCTTCCTGACCCAAGGATCAAACCCCAGTCTCCTGCATTGCAGGCAGATTCTTTACTGTCTAAGCTACAAGGGAAGCCCAAATTTAGAGTTTAAAAGTGGTTTTGGTTGCTTAGTTTTTTTATTTTTAGCTAAGAAGTGGATTTATTTAGAGAGAAACACACTCCACAGAGGGTGGGCTGTCTCAAAAGGTAAGAGCAGCTTTGGGAGAAACACACTACACAGACAAGACAGCGGGCTGACTTAGAGGGCAAATACCACCTAGAAATGTAGTGTGGTTAGCTTTTATGGGCTGCATAATTTCACAGGCTAATGAGTGGGAAGATTATTCCAACTATTTTGGAAAGGGGTGGATACTTCCAGGAACTGGGCCATCACGCACTTTGCGATCTTTGATGTTCAGCTTTGGAACCGTCATTCTGCCTATGGGTGTGGCACTCAGCTTGCTGATGTGTTACAATGTGCATATGCTGAGTTGAGAAGGCTGGGGAACTACAGTTCCTGGGGTCGCAAAGAACTGAACAGAACTTACTAACTAAAACAGCAGCGCAACAGCATACTGAGTCTCAGTGTTGTTTGGTTTTTAATATATTTTTCACAATGTTATTCACAAATTTTGCTAGAAATAGAATTCTCAGCACCATATGTTCCAATTCCACCCCCACTGCCTCAATTAATTAATTCTTGTTTTTCTTAGTGACAGCCTTCCTGAACCTGGATCTTCCTGTTCCGATCTCCACTGGTGCCCTCGGATCTTGGACTCAACTTTAATCTGGGTTTTTGCTTTTGTTTTTTTGGTTGAGCCTTATGGCACGCAGATCTTAGTTCTCCTGACCAGGGATTGAACCTGTGTCCCCTGGATGGAAGTAAGAATTCTTAACCACTGGACCAGGGAAATCCCTCAACCTGGGCTTTTTCATTTTTTCATTGCTTTCTTAGGGGTCCACTTTGTCTTTCTCTTTTTTTCTAAATCCCACACTTTCTCATTCTTGATTTACTTCCTTGTTTGCTGAAATACACCCCTCAGTAACTTCTAGGAAAGGGTGTAGTAAACACCCTCCAAAGTAACCCTTAGTGATCCCCATTTCCTAATATTCACATCCTTTTGTGGTCCTCTCTCAACAGTGTATGAGAAGAGTGACGTCATCTCGCTTCTGAGATTAGGTTATAAAAGATTATAGCTTCTGTTTTGGGAAACTGGCCTCTTTGTCTCAAATTCATGCTTGGTGGGAGGTAAGTTGCCTTGTTTTGAGCAGTGTTATATAATGGCCCATGTGCTGAGCAACTGAGATCTCCTACTGATGTAGAAATTGATAGCCAGTCAGTGTAGGACTCTGAGACCTCAGTCATGTTTTCAACAAACATCTTGCTCCATTAACCTAAAGTTATACCCTTTATCCTGAGTTCTTGGACTGTGTCCTTGGTCTGATAAATTATCAGCACTCAGATCCAGGGAAGGGCAGTAATTAACTTCTGTTCTGTATGCCTGAGGGAAAAGCAACTGGTGATCATTAATATGAGCCACCAGGAAGTCCACCGTGAACTTCCTGATGTTCAAGCTGGTTTTAGAAAAGGCAGAGGAACCAGAGATCAAATTACCAACATCTGCTGGATCATGGAAAAAGCAAGAGAGTTCCAGAAAAACATCTATTTCTGCTTTATTGACTATGGCAAAGCCTTTGACTGTGTGGATCACAATAAACTGTAGAAAATTTTGAAAGAGATGGGAATACCAACCCACCTGACCTGCCTCTTGAGAAACCTGTATGCAGGTCAGGAAGCAACAGTTAGAACTGGACATGGAACAACAGACAGGTTCCACATAGGAAAAGGAGTACATCAAGGCTGTATATTGTCACCCTGCTTATTTAACTTCTATGCAGAGTACATCATGAAAAACACTGGGCTGGAAGAAGCACAGGCTGGAATCAAGATTGCCTGGAGAAATATCAATAACCTCAGATATGCAGATGACACCACCCTTATGGCAGAAAGTGAAGAGGAACTAAAAAGCCTCTTGATGAAAGTGAAAGAGGAGAGTGAAAAAGTTGGCTTAAAGCTCAGAAAACGAAGATCATGGCATCTGGTCCCATCACTTCATGGGAAATAGATGGGGAAACACTGAAAACAATGACAGACTTTGTGTTTTTTTGTTGTTGTTTTGGCTCCAAAATCACTGCAGATGATGATTGCAGCCATGAAATTAAAAGACACTTACTCCTTGGAAGGAAAGTTATGACCAACCTAGACAGCATATTGAAAAGCAGAAACATTACTTTGCTAACAAAGGTCTGTCTAGTCAAGGCTATGGTTTTTCCAGTGGTCATGTGTGGATGTAAAAGTTGGACTGTGAAGAAGGCTGAGAGCTGAAGAATTGATGCTTTTGAACTGTGGTGTTGGGGAAGACTCTTGAGAGTCCCTTGGACTGCAAGGAGATCCAACCAGTCCATCCTAAAGGTGATCAATCCTGGGTGTTCATTGGAAGGACTGATGCTAAAGCTGAAACTCCAGTACTTTGGCCACCTCATGCAAAGAGCTGACTCATTGAAAAAGACCCTGATGCTGGGAGGGATTGGGGGCCAGGAGGAAAAGGGGATGACCGAGGATGAGATGGCTGGATGGCATCACCGATTGGATGGACATGAGTTTGAGTGAACTCCAGGAGTTGATGATGGACAGGGAGGCCTGGCGTGCTGAAGTCCATGGGGTCGCAAAGAGTCAGACACAGCTGAGTGACTGGGGACTGAACTGATCATTAATCTTAAGCAGCATATATCTGATCCTTTGTAAAATGAGCAGGGGGCATGAAAAAGGATGGCGACTTAATCTTGATCGAGAAAAGCCATAGAATTGTTAAGCATCTTGACCTTTAAATTGATTGGTTAGAAATAGTGTATTTTAAGGACAGGAGCCAACCAAAAATGTACAGATTAAGGATATAAAAACTGCTGTAAGTCCTGACTTTAGGGGACTCTTTACCTCCTCTCAATGTCTATGCAGAGAACTTTGTCCGTTCTTTCTCTTTAATAAATCCTATTTGCTTGCTACCATGAGTGTTTGCATGTTTGTGAAGTTCATTCTTCAGCTCTGCGAACAAGAACTCAGATTCCTGTTTCACTACTAGCAGCCAGTGAGCAACTGAAACCAGCCAACAGGCACATGAATGACCTTGGATGCACCTTCTTCAGCCCAAGTGCAGCCATTACTTGACTGCATCCCTGGATGATGGCTTGACTTGCAATCACACGAGGGCCTCTCAGGTATAACCCCCAGCTGAACCACCCTGGAATTGCTGACTCACAGAAATTGGGAGAAAGTGAATGTTTGTTATCTTAAGCTGTACAAATTTAGGGGAATTTATTGTGTTGCAATAGATAACTAATACAGGGTGAAAAGGAGATAGATCTTTGAAATATTTAAAGTCTAAAAATGTATTTGTTCTATCCTTGCACTTCTTTGGAACTTTGGCTGGGTATGTAATTCTGGGGAAGAAATGAATTTTCCTTAGAATTTTGAAGGCTTTGCAGCTGCATTTGAACAGTTATCAGACATCTTGATTCCTGATTCTTTTCAAATGTCCTTCTCTCCCACTCCAGAATCTCTATTCTGAAATTTTATGATGACATTTCGTGGAATGGATCTCTTTTTTATTTATTATACTGGGGGATATATTAATCTTTTTAATTTAGAATTTGTGAGAAGTAGTTTTCTTCACTTATTTCTCTGAAGATTTTCTTTTCTCTTTTTCTCTGTTCTTTCTTTCTGAAACTCTTACACTGTTATTCAACTCAAGGCTGTTGAATCTTCTACACTGATCCTCTAATTTTCTTAATCTTTTCTCTTCTACATTTCATCTTTTTTTTTTTTTTTTCCTATGATCTGGGTGATTTTCCTCAAGTTTCTATTCCAACTCTTCTGCTGAATTTTAAAATTCTGCTATCTTTTCCCTCTTCCCAATCTTTCAAACAATGAGAACTTTATTAGGTAAATCAGAATAGGACAAACTTCCAGGAGGAATAATATATATTGGTTACAGGCAAGATGTTGCAGTTATTCAGTTCATCTATTTAATGAACATGTCTCAAATTTGGAAATGCCCATCCCCTGGGATAACACAAAAGATCAAACATCTGCTATTGAAGGATGTATATAAATTCTAATTAGAAATTTTACTTAGAGTTGTTTTTTTTACAAGTCTGATTGTATATTGTTGAACAGTATACAAAGACTACCATCACATGTGAGTTTGAGTCTTGGATGAAATTGCTTTTCTATTTAATAAGTAGGGATAGAATGATGAATTCAGTTCAGTTCTATAAGATTTTAGGCAGGTGGGAAAGTATCAGCTACTGTTCTATAATACATTTACCATTTTTTGTACTTTTCTTCCTTTAGAGCTAAGGTTCATTTGATAGCATTTTCCATCGGCCTCAAGAATTTCCTTTAACATTTCTTGTAGTATAGGTTTCCTGCTGACAAATTCTCTTGAGTTTTATCTGAAAATATCTTTTTAAAAAAAATTATTTGGCTGTGCTGAGTTGCAGCACACAGATCTTCAGTCTTCACTGTGACATGTAGGATCTTGAGCTGTGGCATGTGAACTCTTAATTGTAGTATGTGGCATCTAGTTTCCTGACCAAAGATTGAACCTGGGCCTGCTGCATTGGGAGCATGGAGTCTTAGCCACTGGACCACCAGGGAAGTGTCTGAAAATATTTTTATTTCACCATATTTCTGAAAGATATTTTCACTGCATGTAGAATTATAGGCTGAATTCTAGTTTTTTGCTTTTAACAATTTAAAGATGTCATTTTATTCTCTTCTTGCTTGCATTGTCTTTTATGAGAAGTCAATGATAATTTTATTTTTCCCTTGTAAGTAATGTATTTTTTTCTCTTGGCTGTTTGTAAAATTGTTTTTTGTCTTGAGTCTTCAATAATTCAGCTATGCTTTGCTGTGGCTCTCTTGGTTTTCTCATTATTGAGACTCCCCCCGCCCCCAGTTTTATTGAGGTGTGATTGACTTACAGGATTGTGTAAATTTAATGGCTGCAATGTTATGATTTGATACATGTATATATTGCAAAATGATTGCCACAATAAGGTTAGTTAACACTTCTATCACCCCACATAGTTATCTTTTTTTTTCCTTTTCATTTATTCTTTCTTTCTCCCCAAGTGTTGAGAATATTTAACATACTTAGAAACTTTCAAGTTTGTAATACAGGATTGTTACCTTTAGTCACCATGCTGTGCATTAGATCCCCAGAACTTACATCTTATAACTGAAGTTTGTACTGTTTGATCAACATCTCCCCACTTCCCCCACCCCACAGCCCCTGGCAACCACCATCGTATGCTTTTATTCCTATGTTTTGTTTTTGTTTTTGCATTTAGATGACCTTTTTCTTTTTAATTGAAGTATAATTGCTGCACAATATTATATAAGCTGGTCCATTGCAGGTGGAAAGAAAAGAAAGTGAAAGTCACTCAGTCGTGTCCAACTCTTTGCGACCTCATGCTCTATACAATCCATAGAATTCTCTAGGCCAGAATACTGGAATGGGTAGCTGTTCCCTTCTCCAGGAGATCTTCGCAACCCAGGGATTGAACCCAAGTCTCCTGCACTGTAGGTATATCTTTACCAGCTGAGCCAACAGGTAAGACCTATCCCAGGCAGCTCAGTGGTAAAGGATCCACCTACCAATCTAGAAGATGCAAGAGATAAGTGTTCGATCCCTGGGTTGGAAAGGTCCCCTGGAGTAGGAATGGCAACCCACTCAAGTATTCTTGCTTGAAAAATTCCACCAGACAGAGGGTCTGGTGGGCCACAGGCCATAGGGTTACAAAGAACTGGACACGAATGAGCAGCTGAGCATGCACACATCATGCACATTATGTAAGTTACAGGTGAAAGTTTATATTCCATTTATAGTTATTATAAAACCTTGGCTATATGCAGGAGCATATCCTTGTAGCCTTATTTTATACTTAATAGTTTGTATCTTTTACTCCCCTGCCCTTATCTTGCTCCTCGCCCCTTCTCTCTTTTTCCTGGTAACTGCTAGTTTGTCTTCTATAGCTGTGTTCAGTTCAGTTCAGTTACTCAGTCATGTCCGACTCTTTGTGACCCTATGGACTGCAGCACACCAGGCTTCCTCCTGCATCAACTCCTGGAGCTTGCTCAAACTCATGTCCATCGAGTCAGTGATTCCATCCAACCATCTCATCCTCTGTCGTCCCCTTCTCCTCCCACCTTCAGTCTTTCCCGGCGTGAGGGTCTTTTCTGATGAGTCGGCTCTTCGTATCAGGTGGCCAAAGTATTGGAGTTGCAGCTTCAGCATCAGTCCTTCCGATGAATGTTCAGGATTGATTTCCTTTAGAATTGATTGGTTTGATCTTACAGTCCAAGGGACTCTCAAGAGTCTTCTCCAACACCACAGTTCAAAAACATCAGTGCTTCAGCACTCAGCTTTCTTTATGGTCCTACTCTAATATCCGTTCATGACTACTGGAAAAACCATAGCTTTGAGTATATGGACCTTTGTCAGCAAAGTAATGTCTCTGCTTTTTAATATGCTGTCTAAGTTGGTCATAGCTTTTCTTCCAAGAAGCAAGCATCTTTTAATTTCATGGCTGCAGTCACCATCTGTGATGATTTTGGAGCCCAAGAAGATCAAGTCTCTCACTGTTTTCATTGTTTCCCCATATTTTTACTGGTAACTGCTTGTTTGTTTTATATAGCTGTGAGTCTCCTGTTTTGTTATATTCACTATTCTATTGTATTTTTTGCATTCCAAGTATAGGTGATATCAGGCTTCCCTGGTGGTTCAGTGGTACAGAATCTGCCTGCAATTCAAGAGAAGTGGGATCCCTGGGTTGGGAAAATCTGTTGGAGGAGGACATGGCAACCTGCTCCAGTATTCTTTCCTGGAAAATCCCATCAACAGAGATGTCTGGCAGGCTACAGTCCATAGGTCACAAAACGTTGAATATGACTGAAGCAACTAAGCACACGTGCATAGATGATATCATACAGTATTTGTCTTTCTCTGTTTGACTTATTTCACTTAGCATAATGACCCTCCTAGTTCCACTTTTTCAGATTGCACATGCAGTTGAGATTGTACAGTATTTGTGTTTCTCTGTCTGACTCATCTCACTTAGAAAAATGCCCTCTAGGCCTGTCCATACTGTTGCAAATAGCAAGATTACCTTCTCTTTAATGGTGAAATAATATATATGAATACTACTGAATATGAATACATGAAAAGCTATATATCTCACATTTTCCTTATTCACGTGTCAATAGGCACTTAGCTTCTTTACCTATCTAGGCTATTATGAATAATGCTACCGTGAACATGAAAGGCACAGATCTTTGAGATAGTGATTTCAAAGAGCTCTCATTGTCTTTTATGTTTCTACTGCTCAGAGTGTAATGAGATTCTTGATTTGTGAGTTGATAGTTTTCATTAAATTTGCAAAAAAATTTGGCCGTTGTTTCTTCAAATATTTTTGTCCTGCTTCAATCTCTTTTCTTCCTCTTCTGGGATTTCAACTACATTTTAGACCATTTGATTTTGTCCTACAAGTCACAGAGAAACTCATAATGGTATTCAACTTTTCTCTTTCTGTGCTTCAATTTGGATATTACTACTGTACCCTGCCCTGTTTTGTTTGTTTGTTTGTTTTAAACATTTATGTATTTGGCAGAGTCAGCGCTTAGTTGTGGCCATGCAGGCTCCAGAGCAAAGACTCGGTAGTTGCGATGTGCAGACTTAGTTGCCCTGCAGCATGTGGGATCTTAGTGCCCTGCTGCTGCTGCTCAGTTGCTTCAGTCGTGTCCAACTCTGTGCGACCCCATAGACGGCAGCCCACCAGGCTCCCCAATCCCCGGGATTCTCCAGGCAAGAACACTGGAATGGGTTGCTGTTTCCTTCTCCAATGCATGAAAGTGAAAAGTGAAAGTGAAGTCGCTCAGTCGTGTCCAACTCTTAGTGACCCCATGGACTGCAGCCCACCAGGCTCCTCTGCCCATGGGATTTTCCAGGCAAGAGTACTGGAGTGGGTTGCTATTGCCTTCTCCCTTAGTTCCCTGGCTAGGGATCAAATCCAAGGCCCCTGCACTGGAAGACAGATTCTTAACCATTGCCCCACCAGGGAAGTTCCCAGCCCCATTTTTAAGTTCACTGATTTATTTTCCTCTGCAATGTCTAATTTGCTGTGCAATAAAATTTTCTTTTCAGATATTGTATTTTTCATTTCTAGAATTGTTTCTATTGTAAAGTTTTCAAATTTCTCGACTGAGAGTTCCCCCATCTTTATACTCATAGGTTATCTTTTTCTTTACATCTATTAATATATTTATGAAACCTTCTTTAAAATCCTTGTTTACTAATTTCCTGAATTTTGCCATTTATGAGTCTACTTTTAGTTTTCTTCCTGTTTAGGGTAATATTTTCATGCTGCTTTGTATCCCTAGGAATTTTTAATTTAATACTGGGCACTGTGGTTCGTATATCATTGTGAATCCAGATTTTATTTTCTTACTTTTAAGAGGATTGTATTTTTTAAACTTAATTTACTTGCAAAATGAGCTTGATATTGTTGAGGCTTTATAAAAAAATGCAGTTAGGACAGGTACAGAGTGGCCCCCTTCCTTCACAGCTTAAGCAACCCTACGTCTAAGGCGTGGGCTTTGTGTGATCTCAGTCGAATGCCTAGGCTGTTGAGTGATGTTTCTCCAGTCTGGCAGTTGGGACTCTGTCATCTTTTGGACTGTGCCACCTCCGCGCAGCTCATAGGTCTCCAGTAGCTGATCTCTACCAGGTGTTGTATTGTTTCATCTTTAGCATTTACCCCTAGTCTTAAGGAGTCTTTGATATAGATTTGTGGTGCCCATTCTCTACTTGAATCCTTTTACTTCAGCACCATACCCCACAAACTCCAGTTCTGCAGACCTGAACTCTGACCTCTGCTTCCTCACAGGCAGCGAGACCTCTGTTTTCTGCTTGGCTCCTACCTCTCCGTGCTAGAGAGAGTGTGCTCCCAGGGGAAAGTTCGGTTAGACGTCAATGGTTCACTCACTTATGTGTTTCCTTTTACTTAGGGATCTCTGTCCTGTATACTCTAATTGTCTAATATCCGACAATGAATTCGTATATTTTGTCTGACTGTAGTGTCATTTGTTTGTTTTAAATCTTCTGAGGGCTGGTCTGGAAACAGTTACATGGTTGTGAATAGAAGAAGGTGTTGATTTTATGTTTTTAACTTCTAAGGCTAAAAATAATTCCTGACTGTTTTATTCTTCATTCTGCATATGTCTTTACTTATGTATTTTTGACTGTGCTGGGTCTTTGTTGCTGTGTGCGGGTTCCCTCTGGTTATGGTGTGTGGGGAGCCTCTCCCCACTGTGGCCCGTGGGCTTCTCATTGTGGCGGCCTCCCTTGCCCTGGTACTCGGGTCCTACAGCATGTAGTTGTGGCCTGTGGCCTCAGTAGCTGTGGCTCACGGGCTCAAGAGTGGGGGCTCAGCAGTTGTGGCAACGAGACCAGTTGCTCCATGGCATGTGGGATCCTCCCAGACCAGGGATTGAACCCGTGTCCCCTGCATTGGCAGGCAGACTCTCAACCACTGAACCACCACAGAAGTCCCTCTGCGTATATTTTGTTTAAATCTCAAGTTCTTCTTATTTCTTTCTTTCATTACCATCTTCACTTTAGAGACTTTCCCTCAAATATCTGGTGATCTTGGCAATCTGTTCATATTAAATGGTAAGGCAATGCAAGGCTGTTTGAAATTGTAGGTGCTTATAGAGAACCTAGCTAAATGTAAACTCTATTGTAAGATGGCTTGACTGGGCCTGTTATTAGGACCTTTAAGGAATTTGTCTTGGGCTAGGGGAAGTCCTCCATTCTCCTATGAATAAGGGTCAGAGATCTCATTATTTAGCAAGTTACCTTTCACATGATCATCTGATTTCAGTATTTGTCCCCCACTTTAAAGTCACTATGGTGACTGAATTTCCAGAGAGCAAATGTTTAGTTGTCTTTCAGGGTTGGGGAGGGGAATGTAATAGCTTTGATGCTGGGAGAGGTGTTGAGAGGAGGGGGGTTAACTACATAGTGTTTCAATCAATTTTTTAAGATTCATCTGTGGGTCTTTAAAAAAAGTCACCAGCTTTGACTTTTAAATATAGCTGGTCCCTCAACTTTCCCAGCATTGCTAGGATCTGGCAGTCTGCTTCTGTGTTTCTCTCATGCTGGCTTTGGTTTTAGTATTCTCTTGTTTGCTAATGCAGTTACCTCTCATGATCTGCTTTCTAGCCTCTTAAATGATGTTGTATGATCTTTTTATCCTCTTTCTCTTTGCAGTTTTAAAAAATCTGCCTACTGTCATTTTAATGGGGTTTGTGGGGGAGAGGAAATAAATTCTTATTTTCAATCTGTTGTGTTTAACTGTATGCCTGTGTTCAAGATTTTAAGTCTACAAATGTCACACTATTAGCACTAAATATTTCTGTGGCAGCCACAACTCAATCCTTAATTTATCTGCATTATGGCAAGGTCTGTTTATTTTTGTAACCTTAACTACAGCAATAATTTTGTGAGTTTTCATCAAATATGATATCTAGGTTTTAAGCCTGAGCTGATATTTTAAAAATAAGGAAAATATTCTTGGTACTAAAAAAAGGCAAAGAGGGCTTATGAATCCCCTTGAAGTCTACCCAGAGAACCCCATGTGCTAAACATCAAGTATATACACATATACACTCTTTGGAGTCACAAAGCAGTCACTTCCAGATATGGACATTTTAATAGAGGAAATACGCGTTTCTGAATTCCTTGCTTTATCTGATGTTAAATTTAAGACTTTTTTTTTTACACAGAAAAGGTCACAAGAAGGTCAATTTTGATAATGATAAATAATAATTGTGATAGAAATAATACCTTACATATGTTTCTTTTGACAATTCAAAAAACCTTGGTGCAAATAATTTCATTGGTTGTCTTTAAAATGTTACTAATTTTCTATTTATTTAAGGTTTAAATTACCTCTGGAGATATGAAAATTAGATAAACAAGAAAGCATAACATAGAATTAACAAATTGTAAGCAAAATGTTACGGAGAAGGCAATGGCACCCCACTCCAGTACTCTTGCCTGGAAAATCCCATGGACAGAGGAGCCTGGTGGGCTGCATTCCATGGGGTCGCTAAAAGTCGGACACGACTGAGCCACTTCACTTTCACTTTTCACTTTCATTCATTGGAGAAGGAAATGGCAACCCACTCCATTGTCCTTGCCTGGAGAATCCCAGGGATGGGGGAGCCTGGTGGGCTGCCATCTATGGGGTCACACAGAGTAGGACACGACTGAAGTGACTTAGCAGCAGCAGCAGCAAGCAAAATGTTAAGATCACATTTACTTTTCAAGTCAATAAAATTCTCACTCCTTCCTTCCCCACTCACCTTGTTTCCTCCCACAATGGTTTACTAGTAAGTTAGTCTTTTCTTTAGACTGGATTAGGCATGATAGGAGATTAAAAGCAAGAAGTTAAAAATATAGTCCAGGGCTGATGCAAGACTGAGAAAGTATATTTTTGGGTATAGTATTTGTGTTTATGGTTTGTCTCTATTTAACTTCTGTTGATGTTTCAAATTAGATAAATTCTTTTAAAAGGATAGGTTGCTTTGCTATAAAGGGTTATTAATGCAGAGATAACCTGGGAAATTGTATAAGAAAACCTAGGTTTGAAAATGAGTACAGGGGTCAATATGATCAATATTTGGCTTAGAGTTTGTGATTTTAACTGGGCATAACCCTGAATTGGGCTTCCCTGGTGGCTCAGACAGTAAATAATCCTCCTGCAATACGGGAGACCTGTGTTTGATCCCTGCAGGGGGGGGGGGCGCCCACTCCAGTATTCTTGCCTGGGGAATCCCCATGGACAGAGAGACCTGGTGGGCTACAGTCCATGGGTCACAAAGAGTCGGACACGACTGAGCGACTAGGCATAGCACATACAACCCTTAACTACTCACTATCCAGGAATCCTAGGAAAATGTACTTAATTTTAACATCTGCTGGTTGTTGTTGTTGTTGTTCAGTCACCCAGTCTTGTCTGATTGTGACCCCATGGAATACAGCCAGGCTTCCCCATCCTTCACCATCTCCTGGAGCTTGCTCAACCACATATCCATTGAGTCAGTGATGCCACCCAGCTATCTTGTCCTCGGCCTTCTGCTTCTCCTCCAGCCTTCTGTCTTTCCCAGCATCAGGGTCTTTTCCAGTGAGTCGGTTCTTAGCATCAGGTGTCCAAAGTATTGACGCTTCAGCTTCAGCATCAGTCCTTCCATATTCCAGTCAATATTCAGGGTTGATTTCCTTTGTGATTGACTGGTTTGATTTCCTTGCAGTCTAAGGGACACACAAGAGTCTTCTCCACCACCACATTTCAAAAGCATCAATTCTTTGACACTCAGCCTTCTTTACAGTCTGACTCTCACATTCATTCGTACATGACTACTGGAAAAACCATAGTTTTGACTAGATGGACTTTTATAGGCAGAGTAAGTCTCTGCTTTTTAGTATGCTGTCTGGGTTTGTCATAGCTTTCCTTCCAGGGAGCAAGAATCTTTAATTTCATGGCTGCAGTCATCATCTACAGTGGTTTTGGAGCCCAAGAACATAAAACAGACTTCAAGTTAATGTATAGTTTTTTCCCCATCTATATGCGGTGAAGCCATGGAACCAGATAGATCCCAAGTCTTTGTTTTTTGAAGGTTGAGTATTAAGCCAACTTTTTCACTCTCCTGTTTTACTTTCATCAAGAGGCTCTTTAGTTATTCTTCACTTTCTGCCATAAAGGTAGTATCATCTGCATATCTGAGGTTATTGATATTTCTCCCGGCAATCTTGATTCTAGCTTGTGATTCATCAGTATCACCAGTATTTCATATGATGTACTCTGCATGTAAGTTAAATAAAAGAATGACAATTTACAGTCTTGACACACTCTTTTCCCAATTTTGATCCAATCTGTTGTTCCATATTCTGTTCTAACTGTTGCTTCTTGGATACAGATTTCTCAGGAGGCAAGTAACTGGTCTGGTATTCCCATATCTTTAAAATTTTTCACAGTTTGTTGTGATATACACAGTCAAAGGTTTTAGTGTAGTCAATGAAGCAGAAGTAGATGTTTTTCTTGAATTCTCTTGCTTTTTCTATGATCCAGTGAATGTTGGCAATTTGATCTCTGGTTCCTTGCCTTTTCTAAATCCAGCTTGAACACCTGGAAGTTCTCAGTTCACATTCTGTTGAAGCCTATATTGGAGGATTTTGAGCATGATCTTGTTCACATGTGAAATGAATGTAATTGTATGGTAGTTTGATCATACTTTGGCATTGCCTTTCTTTGGGATTGGAATGAAAACTGACTTTTCAGTCCTGTGGCCACTGCTGAGTTTTCCAAATTTGCTGGTATATTGAGTGCAGCACTTTCACAGCATCATCTTTTAGGATTTGAAATAACTCAACTGGAATTCCATCACCTCCACTTGTTCATAGTGATGCTTCTTAAGGCCCACTTGGCTTCACATTCCAGGATGTCTGTCTCTAGGTAAGTGATCATACCATCGTGATTATCTGGGTGTGAAGATCTTTTTTGTACAGTTCTTCTGTGTATTCTTGCCACCTCTTAATATCTTCTGCTTAGGTCAGGTCCATACCATTTCCATCCTTTATTGCACCCATCTTTGCATGAAACATTTCCTTGCTGTCTCTAATTTTCTTGACGAGATCTCTAGTTTTTTCCATTCTATTGTTTCCCTCTATTTCTTTGCATTGTTCACTTAGGAAGGATTTATTATCTTTCCTTGCTATTCTTTGGAACTCTGTATTCAGATGGGTATATTTTCCCTTTTCTCCATTGCGTTTTGGTTCTCTCCTCAGCTAAAAGACCTCCTCAGACAACCATTTTGCCTTTCTTTTTCTTTTCTGTGGATGATTTTGATCACTGCTCCTGTACAATGTTACAAACCTCCATCCATAGTTCTCCGGTCACTATCAGATCTAATCCTTTGAGTCTATTTGTCACTTCCACTTTATAATTGTAAGGGATTTGATTTAGATCATACCTGAATGGCTTGGTGGTTTTTTCTACTTTCTTCAATTTAAGTCTGAATTTTGCAATAACAAGTTCATAATCTGACCCACAGTCAGTTCTCAGTCTTGTTTTTGCCTACTGTATAGAGATTCTCCGTCTTTGGCTGCTAAGGATATAATCAATTTGATTTTAGTATTGACCATCTAGTAATGTCCACATATAGAGTCGTCTCTTGTGTCGTTGAATGAAGATACTTCCTTGAATACTGTGTTTTCTGGGCAAAATTGTGTTAGCCTTTGCCCTGCTTCATTTTGTACTGCAGGACAAAACTTGCTTATTACTCCAGGTATCTCTTGACTTCCTACTTTTGAATTCCAGTCTCCTATGATGAAAAGGACATCTTCTTGGAGTGTTAGTTTTAGAAGATCTTGTAGGTCTTCATATGCCCACTCAACTTTAGCCTCTTCAGTATTACTGTTTTGGGGCATATACTTGGATTACTGTGATACATCTGCTGGCAATTTTGCATTTTCATATTTTATTTATCCTTTGGAAAATAACCAAACTAATTTCTCTGAATCAAAAGACCAGCACTAAAACATAGGATGTGAATGGCATAGAAGTCACAAAGGGTTACCTGAAACAAACTTGCAGAGAACAAGCAGTGTGTGGCTCCTGCTCAGTAGCCTAGAGCTCTGGAAATGGGTCACTGCTGTACTCACCTAGGTCAGAAGATATAAATGTGGGGTTCTGGGGCTAATAAAATGAAAAACAGCCATCAATGTACATACTTCTTCATTAATAATAATAGAAAAGATGGGGAAGACATTGATTTTACTTTGCTGAGGTTCTGTCAGAGGATGATTCAGGAAAAAGTGAGATTGTACCAGGAACCAAGTATGGGGCAGATTCTTGTAACCCTAAAAATTAACTGACATGCTGTATTTTTGTAATGTCCTCATTGAAAACATCTATAATCTTTTAAAGAATTACATATGGCAGAGATCTTATCTTAAGGATTTGTAATGAGTTATCTATTGCTGCTTGATGCATTATTTTAAAAATTCAGCAGCTTAAAATAATACTTATTTATCATCTCATGGCATTTGTGGGCTAGGAGTCCAGGTACTGCTTATCTGGGTGCCTCTATCTCAAGATTTCTCACATGCTGCAAATTGTGGGTAGGGATGAGGTCTCATTTGAAGGCCTGACTGGAACAGTCTGCTTCCAAGCTCACTCTCCTTGATGGTGAGTTGCTGGCTGAGGATGTTAGTCCCTCTCCATGTGGGGCTCCCCACAGGGCAGTTTACACCATAGTAAGTGGCTTCTTGAGAGAGAGGATGAGAGAAAGAGAGAACCAAGGGGAAACCATAGTCCCTTTGTAACTCAGTCTTGGATGTGATATTTCATTACTATGTCTGTATTCTATTGGTTGGAAGAAAGTCACGAGGTCCAACCGTGCTTAAGGTGAGGGGATTAGGCACATATATATGACTTTCAGGAAGTAGGATCTTTGGATGCCATCTTAAATATTGCTATCATAACTGACTAAACAATTTGGGAGGCTCAATAAAAAATAAAAATACAGAGCTCTTTGCTAAAAAGATATTGATATTTTCAAGTTGGTGAGAGCTTTACATTAAGCCAAGTGTGAGATTCTTCTAAGCACAGGTTCCTGTCTGATCACACAGATCACCAGCTTGTGAAGCTGGCCCTGCTGCCTACCACAGAGATGTTAGTTTCCACCCTGGTCCCTCAATCAGGCAAAGTCGTAGAAAACCTGGGGCCAGCAGCATCTCAAATGACTTATAAAGAATGAAAATTTCTCTTTTAAGAATGATCCTCCAAATGCAAGATGATTTGAATGTTGTAAAGAAAAAGATGAAGAAAACTAAGAGTATGCACATATTTTAGTCAATTTTGTGAAATGTGATGAAAGAAGAATAACAGTGTGAAGTTAAGTGAGCCTTGAACTGCATCTTGGGAGAAAGAGAAGTGTTGAGACACAGAAAGAGCAAATATTAGTTGAAGAACTGATGGTTAAGTGTTGAAATGATTTATCAGTCAGAGTTTGCCATGAAATAACATATTTAATTATATAATTTGATGACAGTTTTAAAAAGGAACTGTTTACAAAGATGTGGTTAGGGAACAGGAAGATAAAAAAAAAATAGAGCAGTAATATTGTGCTGAGTGTGATGGGACTGCTGCCATCCCCATGACTGAGGGTGTGGTGGGGATAGTGAGAGAATGAAGCGGCTGGTAATGGTATGTGGACACAGCAGGCTGTTTGTGAAGGACTTTTAACAGGAGCTGTGACCTGTGGTAGACAAAGGCAGCCCTTCTTGGGGTAGACTCTAAAGGGCAAAGGCTGGAAAAGAATTAGCAAATATTACCATCCTTTTCCCCCTAAACTCTCCTGTTGAACCCAAGGGAGGGTGGAAAATGGATCGGAAAAGACAATCAAAGCACAGACAGATTCCAAGACATGGCTGTAGTGGGAAAACTTAACAGAGAACATAAATACCTCATTTGCTTATTTCCTTTTTTATGGGTTTATTATAGATTATGATTTGGGTGGAGGTGAGTTTCCTAGTAGTCTCTTTTGAAGGTAATATGTCTTTACTACCTTTTAATGAATATAGATTCTATTTTTTTATTTAAAAAGTATAAAATTTTTATTATACTTTTTGGATAGTATATTCTACAACTCTATGGTTATAATTTCAAAATTAAAGCGGTATGTCTTCTACTTTAATGGCTCAGTTTCTGAGTTCCCTCCTCAGAGGCAATCACTGTTGTCACTTTTTTGGGTATCCTTCCAGAGACGTATGCCTAACAAAGTCAATATGTTGGCAACTCATTTCTCACTTCTCAGCGTACTATATGCACTTTTGTGTACCTTAGTTTTTTCATTTAATATGTCTTGGAAATTACTTTATGTCAGTACATATATAAAGTACTGATATATCAGTACAAACAAGGAGCTCTCTTCCTTGTTTCCTGTCTTAGTTCCTCCTTTCCTTGCTTCCTATCTCCCTTTCTTCCTTTCATTCATGCAGTAATCCACTCATTTAGCTGCATGGTATACTCTGAGAATTATGGTAAATACACATTTTCCCAACTGCCTGGTCTTACATTATATCATGCACTATCAACTAGACCCTATGGGTGAGCATTTAAGTTATTTTTAAACTTTTAATAGTGTTAACAATAACTGCTGTGATTAATCTTGGACAGCCACCATTTTGCAAATCAATGAATATACTTGGAGGATAAGTTCCAGTAGTGTGACAGTTTGTACAGGTTGTAGCAATCTACTGTCTAGCAGTAATGTGTCATGCTTGATAAATGAAGTGTATCAATAATTTTATCTTTGCCCTTTTGATAGGTGAAAATTTAACTCAGAGTCATTTTGCTATTTTCTTATCATGAGAGAGGTAAACCACTTTTATAGTAGTAAAGGAGCCATTTGTATTTACATTTTAGTGAACTGTCTCCTCATATCATTTGCCTACTTTTCTATAGGGTCGTTGGGCTTCTTATCAATTTATAAAACACAGATACAAATATAGATACATTAGTCATTTTTAGTGATATGAATTATTGTTCTGCAATGTATTTGTGTTTGTAGTGGCTTTAATTTGCAATATTTTAGATATTTAAAAAGTGGTTGAATTTATAAACCATTTATTTTCTGATTTCTGGGTTTGTGTCATATTTGGAAAGACTTTCTGAAATATTGTTTCATTTTTGCATTCCTAGGGTAAACCACAACTGGTTATGGTGTATTTTCCCTTCAATGTGCTGATTGATTCTCTTTGCTAATAGTATGTTGCTGCTGCTGCTAAGTCACTTCAGTCGTGTCCAACTCTGTGTGACCCCAGAGACGGCAGCCTACCAGGCTCCCCGTCCCTGGGATTCTCCAGGTAAGAACACTGGAGTGGGCTGCCATTTCCTTCTCCAATGCATGAAAGTGAAAAGTGAAAGTGAAGTCACTCAGTCGTATATGACTCTTCTCGACCCCATGGACTGCAGCCTACCAGGCTCCTCCGCCCATGGGATTTTCCAGGCAAGCATATTGAAGTGAGTATGCTAAGCATTTTTGAATTAATATTTATAAATAATAGTGGCCTATAGTTTTCTTTTTTATGCAATCTGTATCAGGTTTCAGAGATAATGTCCTATTTGGGTCATAAAAATCAATGTTAATCTTTTGTTCTCTATGGCCTAGAAAAATTTAAATAGCATTGTAATAATCTATTCTTGAAAGATGTGGTAATATTTCTGTGTGCATTCATCAGGGTTTGTTTTTAATTTTAACTTTTTTTAACACCAAAAACATTTTGTGTTGGGGTATAGCTGACTAACAATGTTGTGATAGTTTCAGGTGAGCAGCATGTTTTGCTTTCTTGAGCATTCTCTTCAATAGTTTTTTTTTGTCTTCTATGATCATTGATTATCTAGATTTTCTCTTTTTCTGGAATCTATTTTGGTAAGTTTTACTGTCATAGAAAATTATCCATTTTACCTGGTTCTAAAATGTATTTGACATGAACAAATCAGTCTCAAGATAATTTTAATTTCTTTTTAATCTGATTATTTTCCACTTATTTTCTATATGTATACTTTTGCCTATCCCTTTTTTCTTAGTTAAATTGGCTAATGGCTTATTAGTCAATGGCTTATGACTGTCTTGCTGTCTCTCTCCAGAGCTTTCATCTTTGTTTTGTATTCTTGAATCATGTTTTGCACGATTTCATTATGTTTTAAAACTTGTGGCAAAATGTTTTATTGTCATTCTCAAATGCCCTGTAACAATATTATCTGGAGAATGCTTCTCATCGTCCCTATTTTATTGTTCATTTCCTCATCCCCTTCCTGATATAGTATCATGAGAATGAATTCTCTTCTGGTTCATTTTTTATTTTTTATCTGTGAAACAAGTGCATTTTTCTAGGTCCAGCTCTTGCTGGAGGCCTCCATGTGAAAGGCATCAAGGCTCATTCCAGGTCTGGAAATTCCCTTTCCCTTTGCCTCCCCATCTTCCTCCAAGTTCCCCTCCGTTTCCCTCCCTCCCTTTCTTCCTACCTTCCTGCCTCCCTGCCTTCCAGTCCCACTTGCCCAGGGTCAGACTCCTTCCTACAAATTTGGTATGTCTGTCTTATTTGTCATTGAGCTCTTCTTTTTCTGTTTTTTGGAACAAATGGAATGATCTTGTTACAAATCTATGTATGTGTGCCTCCTGTTTTTGGCAAGTGACTTCAGTTTTATACCTCAATATATCTGTCAATTTTATGTGTCAACTTGACTCAGCCATGAGGTGCCAAGCTATTTGGTCAAACATTATTTGGGGTGTTTCTGTGGATATTTTTGGGTGAGATTAACTTTTAAATCAGTAGAGTGATTAAAATTGCCTCCTATGTGGATGGGCCTCATTCAATCCGTGGGAGGCCTGAACAGAACAAGAAGACTATCCCTACCCCGTGTAAGAAGTCTTCTTGTGTGACTGCCTTTCTAGACAAACAGAAACATTTGTTTGGGGTTGCAGCCTGCTGGCCTTTGGGAGGGAGTTACACCATCACCTCTCCTAGTTCACAGGTCTTTAGACTAAGACTGAAACAAAACCAGTGTCTTTTTGAGTCGCTAGCTTTCTAATTGACCCAGCCCATCTTAAGACTTGTTTGCCTCCATAAATGAATGAGCCAATTTCCTATTTAGAAAACTGTTTATTCATATATTTGTGAGCAGAAAAATAATATGTTTATATATATAATATTCATATGCATAGATGTATATATATCACAATCTACTGGTCTTCTTTCTCTGAGAACCCTGATAACCATGTGTTGTTTACCTGTGAGCAATATATATTGCAAGTTATTTCTGAGCTTTTCAGCAACAGACGTCCGCTCTTTACTTCTGGCTTTAGTTTATCTTCTCTAGTCTTGGCCTTTCCTCCAACTATAATGTGGTTTAAATACTAGCTGTCACTACTCTCCTCAAAGATGCGTTATACATTTCTTTCCTTGTTATCTTCAGTTCAGTTCAGTTCAGTTCAGTATAGTCGCTCAGTCATGTCCGACTCTTTGCGACCCCATGAATCGCAGCATGCCAGGCCTCCCTGTCCATCACCATTTCCCGGAGTTCACTCAAACTCATGTTCGTTGAGTCGGTGATGCCATCCAGCCATCTCACCCTCTGTTGTCCCCTTTTCCTCCTGCCCCCAATCCCTCCCAGCATCAGAGTCTTTTCCAGTGAGTCAATTCTTTGCATCAGGTGGCCAAAGTACTGGAATTTCAGCTTTAGCATCAGTCCTTCCAAAGAACATCCAGGGCTGATCTCCTTTAGAATGAACTGGTTGGATCTCCTTACAGTCCAAGGGAGTCTCAAGAGTCTTCTCCAACACCACAGTTCAAACGCATCAATTCATTGGTGCTCAGCTTTCTTCACAGTCCAACTCTCACATCCACACATGACCACTGCAAAAACCATAGCCTTGATTAGATGGACCTTTGTTGGCAAAGTAATGTCTCTCCTTTTCAATATGCTGTCTAGGTTGGTCATAACTTTTCTTCTAAGGAGTAAGCATCTTTTAATTTCATGGCTGCAGTCACCATCTGCAGTGATTTTGGAGCCTCCCAAAATAAAGTCTGACACTGTTTCCACTGTTTCCCCATCTATTTCCCATGAAGTGATGGGACAAGATGCCATGATCTTCGTTTTCTGAATGTTGAGCTTTAAGCCAACTTTTTCACTCTCCTCTTTCACTTTCATCAA
>SJYW01037731.1:57991-70675 GCA_006410735.1 Raphicerus campestris | reverse complement strand
TCTTTTAATTTCATGGCTGCAGTCACCATCTGCAGTGATTTTGGAGCCTCCCAAAATAAAGTCTGACACTGTTTCCACTGTTTCCCCATCTATTTCCCATGAAGTGATGGGACAAGATGCCATGATCTTCGTTTTCTGAATGTTGAGCTTTAAGCCAACTTTTTCACTCTCCTCTTTCACTTTCATCAAGAGGTTTTTTGGCTCCTCTTCCCTTTCTGCCATAAGGGTGGTGTCATCTGCATATCTGAGGTTATTGATATTTCTCCTGTCAGTGTTGATTCCAGCTTGTGCTTCTTCTAGCCTAGAGTTTCTCATGATATACTCTGCATAGAAGTTAAATAAGCAGGGTGACAATATACAGCCTTGCTGTACTCCTTTTCCTCTTCAGAATCAGTCCGTTGTTGCATGTCCAGTTCTAACTGCTGCTTCCTGACCTGCATATAGGTTTCTCAAGAGGCAGGTCAGGTGGTCTGGTATTCCCATCTCTTTCAGAATTTTCCACAGTTTATTGTGATCCACGCAGTCAAAGGCTTTGGCATAGTCAATAAAGCAGAAATAGATGGTTTTCTGGAACTCTCTTGCTCTTTCCATGATCCAGCGGATGTTGGCAATTTGATCTCTGGTTCCTCTGCCTTTTCTAAAACCAGCTTGAACATCTGGAGTTCAAGTTTATGATTCACATATTGCTGAAGCCTGGCTTGGAGAATTTTGAGCATTACTTTACTAGTGTGTGAGATGAGTGCAATTGTGCGGTAGTTTGAGCATTCTTAGCACCTTCTAAATGACTTCCTGAAAAGAGGGACTTAGCTACTTTATTCTTTGTTTGAAAATCAGAAGTTTAGATCCTGTGAAACTGGAGGTGTTATTATCTTGCTGCTGCTGCTGCTGCTGCTGCTAAGTCGCTTCAATCGTGTCCGACTCTGTGTGACCCCGTAGACGGCAGCCCACCAGGCACCCCTGTCCCTGGTATTCTCCAGGCAAGAACACTGGAGTGGGTTGCCATTTCCTTCTTCAGTCTAACTTATCCCTTATTAAGTTTGTCGACTAGTGCTCCATAATAGAGGAAGAAAGATTTGGAACTCTTGGGGCAATTTGCAAAGAAAGAAATAGGATGAAGATGAAAGGGAATGGTTGGAGGCTGGACCTGAGAAGAACAAAACAACTGGTGAAAATTACTGGTGTAATCTTAAAAGGTCAGGAGCTGACTATGGCTTGGATCATGAACTCCTTATTGCCAAATTCAGACTGAAATTGAAGAAAATGGAGAAAATCACTAGACCATTCAGGTATGCTGCTGCTACTGCTAAGTCACTTCAGTTGTGTCCTACTCTGTGTGACCCCATAGACAGCAGCCCACCAGGCTCCCCTGTCCCTGGGATTCTCCAGGCAAGGACACTGGAGTGGGTTGCCATTTCCTTCTCCAATGCATGAAAGTAAAAAGTGAAAGCGAAGTCGCCCAGTTGTGTCTGACTCTTAGCGACCCCATGAACTGCAGTCTACTAGGCTCCTCTGCCCGTGGGTTTTTCCAGGCAAGAGTACCGCAGTGGGTTCCCATTGCCTTCTCCAGTATGATCTAAATCAAATCCCTTATGATTACACAGTGGAAGTGAGAAATAGATTTAAGGGACTAGATCTGATAGACAGAGTGCCTGATGAACTGTGGATGGAGGTTCATAACATTGTACAGGAGAAAGGAATCGAGATCATCCCCAAGAAAAAGAAATGCATGAAAGCAAAATGGCTGTGAAAAGAAGGGAAGTGAAAAGCAAAGNTGTGGATGGAGGTTCATAACATTGTACAGGAGAAAGGAATCGAGATCATCCCCAAGAAAAAGAAATGCATGAAAGCAAAATGGCTGTGAAAAGAAGGGAAGTGAAAAGCAAAGGAGAAAGGAAAGATATACCTATTTGAATGCAGAGTTCCCAAGAATAGCAAGGAGAGATAAGAAAGCCTTCCTCAGGAATCAATGCAAAGAAATAGAGGAAAACAATATAATAGGAAAGACTAGAGATCTCTTCAAGAAAATTAGAGATATCAAGGGAACAGTTCATGCAAAGATGGGCTCAATAAAGGACAGAAATGATATGGCCCTAACAGAAGCAGAAGATATTAAGAAGAAGTGGCAAGAATACACAGAACTGTATAAAAAAAGATATTCACAACCCGGATAATCACGATGGTGGGATCACTCACCTAGAGGCAGATATCCTGGAATAAGAAGTCAAGTGGGCCTTAGGAAGCATCACTACGAACAAAGCTAGTGGAGGTGATGGAATTCCAGTGGAGCTATTTCAANTTGATCTGCTATAATGTTCCAGGCCCTGGTTTGGGGAGATTTTCCTGGATGTCAGCTTCTCTTCTTAGCCTCCTCTGAGCTTTTATCTATGGCAGCATTCCTCACACATCTTGCATCTGACAAATACAGGGAGAAAATTATTTGTTATGGAGACACTCAGTCCAGACATATTGCAGGGTAGAGAGTCATCTTGGCAGCTGAAAAACACAAATAATCTTTTTTTCTAAATCTTGGTAAAATATGCATAACATAAAATTTGCCCATTTTAACCATCAAGGTATTCTTAAGTGTTTGCCTATGATAGTCAAAGTTTTTGCTGTGAAATTTTAATGAAAATTGACTTCTAAAATATGATTATTCAGTCATATTATGTCTTATTTATATAAAAACAAATATGAAGAATTCAGAAGTAGGTAAGGAAAAGAGATTCTAAAAAGAAAAGGGTGATTTCTATGATTACTTGAAAAATAGAAATATGTAGGCCTTATGTTATTTTTTCTTTAAAAAATATTACTTTACTGACTAGGAAATACAATTTCAAGTTTCAAAATCCAAAAACATAGGACATATATATACATATAATAAAACATAGAAGGATATATATAGCAGAAAGATATATATATATACATATATTTGTATATATTGATATAGAAGGATATATATATGTATACATATACACATACATATAAGTACTTATATAAATATACTTATTCTCATCAATAATCCCTCATCACCCCGTTTTCCTTGCCAGGAAAAACTGATTGTGTTAGTATTTAAAAAAAAACTTTCCAGAGATATGTTATTCATATATATATCAAAAGGTATATATTCTCTATTCCCATATTCTTTTTACACTTATGCGACCACCTCTGTTCCTTACTTTTTTCAATGACTTAATAATAGTGGAGACTTCTCTTGTGGTCCAGTGGTTGAGAATCTGCCCGTCAATGCAGGGGACACAGGCTTGATCCCTAGTCCAGGAAGATTCCGCACGCTGCAGGGCGTGTAAGCCTGTGCACAGCACCTGCTGAAGCCTGTGCCCCAGGGCTTGTGCTCCACGAGAGAAGCCACCGCAATGAGAAGCCCACGGACCGAAACTAGAGAGGAGCCCCCTCTCACTGTAACAGAAAATGCCCTCTTGCAGCAACAAAGGCCCAGTGCAGCCAAAAATAAAGAAACGAAATAAACATTAAAAAAAATAGTGGAGAATTGTCCACATCTTTACATAAAATTTTTTCTTACTCTTCCCTATGTCTCAATAGCATTTCATGGCTTGTCACACAAAATTGTGAAAGACTTTGAAAAGGGAAAGAGGAAAGAAAGAAAAAAGATTACTGACTGTCTTTTCAATGGAACATTAAGCATCCTTTAGTGAACTCTCCCTATTGGCTGATTCAGTATAAGCCTGTGTCTTTCATTGTCTGTAACAGAGCTATTTTAGACACTGTAAGATGGAGAAAACTGAAAGCTATGAACATGGATTTTGTCTGGTGAAAGGCAACTGATTTCCTTCTCCACCCCCAACTCCTAGGCTCATTTTCATATCTATTAGCAAATTTATTTTAGTATTTTTGATGCTATATCTATTCCAATACCTGTATCTGTTCTTTAGATTCTTCTCAGAGCCATTTGCAGCATCTTACTGGTTCTCTCATCAATCAATGAGTTAAATCTTTGATATGTGTTAATTTTATATTTGTATGATAGTCATAACTTTACCTTAAAAAAAATAATCTTTAAAAGCTTTGGTGGTCATCCACTGAATTGCCCAGTGCAAAACCAGGTGAACTGCATTGCTTGAAAAGTGCATTTCATGGGTTACTTAAGCCCAGGCATTGCTTTTCTTGGATCCTAGAGTAATTCCAAGTGACAGCAGAACTTAAATTTGGCTGTTTCTCTATTTCTCTAGGTTTTTCCTTTGCTGATATTTTGCCTTGTTTTTGTTTGGGGTTTGCACATGACAAATAAATACATCTTGTTGGTGGCAGTAATGACTGAGAATTTGGTCTTATGGTATGGTCTGTTTGATGATCTCTGTAGATAGATGATGGCAATTGTTTTGCTATGAGGAGACAGATAAAAGGAAATTATTATTTTTTTAGTCCTTTTTTTTTGTGTGTCTATCTATTTTTTAGTTCAATGCAATCTAGAATATTTATGCTCACTGAGAAGAACAACTCCTTGGTATCTGCACTGGTGAGGTTTTGTGTTTCTATGTTTACCCTAAACCTGTTGAACTGAAACTAAGTTTTCTATGCCTATCTATGCCTATGTGCCTGTGTGTCTATATGTCTGTAATACAGATGGACAGGGAGGCCTGGCGTGCTGCGATTCGTGGGGTTGCAGAGAGTCGGACACGACTGAGCAACTGAACTGAACTGAACTGATTTCATGGCTATTAAACGTTTTCCTATCTCTGGAAAATATTAATAAATTAGATTGTACAAGCTCTTTAAGAAACTTTGTTCTTATTGATTTATAGAGTTAGATAACACTTATATAAATAAAATGTTCCTAAAATTCCCATAAAATAAAAATGCTGAACTACTAACATTTTTAATATGCTAAGCTTGAAAAGAATTCTTACAGAAACTTCAAATTTCAGAATATTTTAAGAATTTTAGTTCACGTAATTAACAAAGCTCTTTGGCAAAGAGATTAGTGTAATTTTGTAATATTAATTAAAATAACAACCATATATTTTCTTGATTTATCAGTATTGATATATTTGTTTTACTTGAGTTTGTTTTTCCTAAACGTATATAGGTTTTCTAATCAAATAAATATTAGCCTCTATGGGCTCCCCAGGGGTCTCAGTAGTAAAGAATCTGACTGGCAGTGCAGGAGACATTGGCTCAGTCCCTGGTTCGTTATCATTTCCTTTAGGAGGAAATGGCAATCCACTCCAGTTTTATTGCCTGAAAAGTCTCATGAACAGAGGAGCCTGGCAGGCTACAGTCCATGGGGTTACAAGAAGTTGGACACAGCTGAGCGCACACATACCCCTCTATAATGTTTAAGAATATAAAAAAATATAAATTTGTGTGCAATAAAATTTGAATTATGACCTTGACAAAATTTATTTTAATATATTAACAATAATTAAGTTTTTGTAATGTGCCAATTTAAATATAATTTCCAAGATCTTTGGATAGTTTAAAACTTTAAACTAACATTAGCCTAATCTGTGTGTTAATCTTGGGATACCTAAATAGCTTCTAACTAAGATACAATTCTGAAATTTTGGTTACTAAACATTATCTTAAGTTTATATGTTTTTTGTTTTTAAAAATATGCTATAGAGAGGCCACATCTTTGGGTCATGTTAATGAATATGTTTACATTTGGTACAATAAGATGTGACAAGAATGTGTATAGTTGTTGTAAAAAGTTGTGTTATATATGTTTATAAGCTTTGCTGGTTTGCTTCATGCTTATTTATATTAAATAATGGTCCTTCAATTTTATATGTGAAATGGAAGTTAACTATTTTGGTTGAAAGTTATAATTAATATGAGTAGCTGAAACTATACTGTCAACATTGGTGAGAAATACAAAGGTTTATGTGCCTTCTTTTTCAAGGAAAAAGAATAGTTTTATCTTAATGAAGAGATTATCAGATCCTTTTGTCTCAGGATTCTTTTACATTCTGAACATTTAAAAGAATGAGCTTTTGTCTAAGTAGGTTACATTTGTCAGCATTTACCATATTAAAAACTAAAGCCAATAACTCTTTTAAATATTTGATTTTGAAAATAGCAGTAATGAACTGATTTCATGCTAACCTAAGTAACATATTTAATGAGAACTGTATTTTTTAAAAGTTAATGAGAAGAATTGATTTTTGTAAATCTCTGATGTCTGGCTAATGGGACTCAGCTTGAGTCTCCTATCTCTTTCGGCTTTCAGTCTGATATCATATGTCATGTAGCTTCTGGAAAGCTTCAATGCACACTTATAAGAATATAAGAGAGAAAAAGACAGTCCTAAAGTATCAGTTTGTTCTAAGATATGAAACTTTGAAAGTGAATTTTATTTGCCTTGGCTTATAACATCTAAGTTTGAAAAGAAGCTATGAAATATGTTAAAATTTTGGCATAGTTTATCATGTTTCAAAGGGGTTGCTTTCCTGGTTTACTGACTGATGCATTTGCCAAATGGTGATATGAAAGACTTTTCTTTATATTCTGTGTAATCTATGTAATGCCCCTTCAGTCCACAAAATGTTTTACCCTCAAGATTAAGCAGAATAAGAATTAAATAGGTTGAATGAATGTATGGGAAATTTCATTTTATTTATTTTTATTTTTCTGTTTCCTGGATTCTTTTATTTTTTTTAATTTAATACTTTATTTTATTTTACATTACTGTATTGGTTTTGCCATACATTGACATGAATCAGCCACAGGTGTACACGATCTCCCCATGCCGAAGCCCCCTCCCACCTCCCACCCCACACCATCTCCCCGGATCATCCTGTACACCAGCCCCAAGCAACCTGTATCCTGTATTGAACATAGACTGGCGCTTCATTTCTTATATGATAGTATACATGTTTCAGTGCCATTCTCCCAAATCATCCCACCCTCTCCCTCTCCCCCAGAAGCCAAAAGTCCGTTCTATACCGCTGTGTCTCTTATGTTGTCTCACTTACAGGGTCATCATTACTGTCTTTCTAAATTCCATATATATGTGTCAGTATACTGTATTGGTGCTTTTCTTTCTGGCTTACTTCACTCTGTATAATCAGCTCCAGTTTCATCCATCTCATTTGAACTGAGTCAAATTTATTCATTTTAAGGGCTGAGTAATACTCCATTGTGTATATGTACCACAGCTTTCTTATCCATTCATCTGCTGATGGACATCTAGGTTGTTTCCATGTCCTGGCAATTATAAACAATGCTGCAGTGAACATTGGGGTACATGTGTCTCTTTCAATTCGGGTTTCCTCGGTGTGTATGCCCAGCAGTGGGATTGCTGGGTCATAAGGCAGTTCTATTTGCAATTTTTTAAGGAATCTCCACACTGTTTTCCATAATGGCTGTACTAGTTTGCATTCCCACCAACAGTGTAAGAGGGTTCCCTTTTCTCCACATCCTCTCCAGCATTTATTGCTTGTAGACTTTTGGATCGCAGCCATTCTGACTGGTGTGAAGTGGTACCTCATTGTGGTCTTGATTTGCATTTCTCTGATAATGAGTGATGTTGAGCATCTTTTCATGTGTTTGTTAGCCATCCGTATGTCTTCTTTGGAGAAATGCCTGTTTAGTTCTTTGGCCCATTTTTTGATTGGATCGTTTATTTTTCTGGAGTTGAGCTGCATAAGTTGCTTGTAAATCTTTGAGATTAGTTGTTTGTCAGTTGCTTCATTTGCTATTGTTTTCTCCCATTCAGAAGGCTGTCTTTTCACCTTACTTATAGTTTCCTTTGTTGTGCAGAAGCTTTTAATTTTAATTAGATCCCATTTGTTTATTTTCGCTTTTATTTCCAGTTTACTGGGAGGTGGATCATAGAGGATCCTGCTGTGATGTATGTCGGAGAGTGTTTTGCCTATGTTCTCCTCAAGGAGTTTTATAGTTTCTGGTCTTACGTTTAGATCTTTAATCCATTTTGAGTTTATTTTTGTGTGTGGAGTTAGAAAGTGATCTAGTTTCATTCTTTTACATGTGGTTGACCAGTTTTCCCAGCACCACCTGTTAAAGAGACTGTCTTTACTCCATTGTATGTTCTTGCCTCCTTTGTCGAAGATAAGGTATCCATAAGTGTGTGGATTTATCTCAGGGCTTTCTATTTTGTTCCATTGATCTATATTTCTGTCTTTGTGCCAGTACCATACTGTCTTAATGACTGTGGCTTTGTAGTAGAGCCTGAAGTCAGGCAAGTTGATTCCTCCAGTTCCATTCTTCTTTCTCAAGATTGCTTTTGCTATTCGCGGCTTTTTGTGTTTCCATACAAATCTTGAGATTATTTGTTCTAGTTCTGTGAAAAATACTGTTGGTAGCTTGATGGGGATTGCATTGAATCTGTAGATTGCTTTGGGTAGTATACTCATTTTCACTATATTAACTCTTCCGATCCACGAACATGGAATATTTCTCCATCTGTTAGTGTCCTCTTTGATTTCTTTTATCAGTGTTTTAAAGTTTTCGATATATAGATCTTTAGTTTCTTTAGGTAGGTATACTCCTAAGTATTTTATTCTTTTGGTTGCAATGGTGAATGGAATTGTTTCCTTAATTTCTTTTTCTACTTTCTCATTATTAGTGTATAGGAATGCAAGGGATTTCTGAGTGTTGATTTTATATCCTGCAACTTTACTATATTCATTGATTAGCTCTAGTAGTTTTCTGGTCGAGTCTTTAGGATTTTCTATGTAGAGGAGCATGTCATCTGCAAACAGTGAAAGTTTTACTTCTTCTTTTCCAATTTGGATTCCTCTTATTTCTTTTTCTGCTCTGATTGCTGTGGCCAGAACTTCCAGAACTATATTGAATAATAGTGGTGAAAGTGGGCACCCTTGTCTTGTTCCTGACTTTAGGGGAAATGCTTTTAGTTTTTCACCGTTGAGGATAATGTTTGCTGTGGGTTTGTCATATATAGCTTTTATTATGTTGAGGTACATTCCTTCTATTCCTGCTTTCTGGAGAGCTTTTATCATAAATGGATGTTGAATTTTGTCAAAGGCCTTCTCTGCATCTATTGAGATAATCATATGACTTTTATTTTTCAGTTTATTAATGTGGTGAATTACATTGATTGATTTGCGGATATTGAAGAATCCTTGCATCCCTGGGATAAAGCCCACTTGGTCATGGTGTATGATCTTTTTAATGTGTTGTTGGATTCTGATTGCTAGGATTTTGTTAAGAATTTTTGCATCTATGTTCATCAGTGATATTGGCCTATAGTTTTCTTTTTTTGTGGCATCCTTGTCTGGTTTTGGTATTAGGGTGATGGTGGCCTCATAGAATGAGTTTGGTAGTTTTCCTTCCTCTGCAATTTTCTGGAATAGTTTCAGTAAGATAGGTGTTAGTTCTTCTCGAAATTTTTGGTAGAATTCAGCTGTGAAGCCGTCTGGACCTGGGCTTTTGTTAGCTGGAAGATTTCTGATTACAGTTTCAATTTCCATGCTTGTGATGGGTCTATTAAGATTTTCTATTTCTTCCTGGTTCAGTTTTGGAAAGTTGTACTTTTCTAAGAATTTGTCCATTTCTTCCAAGTTGTCCATTTTGTTGGCATATAATTGCTGATAGTAGTCTCTTATGATTCTTTGTATTTCTGTGTTGTCTGTCGTGATCTCTCCATTCTCATTTCTAATTTTGTTGATTTGATTTTTTTCTCTTTGTTTCTTGATGAGTCTGGCTAATGGTTTGTCAATTTTATTTATCCTTTCAAAGAACCAGCTTTTTGCTTTGTTGATTTTTGCTATGGTCTCTTTTGTTTCTTTAGCATTTATTTCTGCCCTAATTTTTACAATTTCTTTCCTTCTACTAACTCTGGGGTTCTCTATTTCTTCCTTTTCTAGTTGCTTTAGGTGTAGAGTTAGGTTATTTATTTGACTTTTTTCTTGTTTCTTGAGGTATGCCTGCATTGCTATGAATTTTCCTCTTAGCACTGCTTTTATAGTGTCCCACAGGTTTTGTGTAGTTGTGTTTTCATTTTCATTCGTTTCTATGCATATTTTGATTTCTTTTTTTATTTCTTCTGTGATTTGTTGATTATTCAGAAGGGTGTTGTTCAGCCTCCAGATGTTGGAGTTTTTAGTAGTTTTTCTCCTGTAGTTGAGATCTAGCCTTAGTGCATTATGGTCAGAGAAGATGCTTGGAATAATTTCGATTTTTTTGAATTTATCCAGGTTTGCTTTATGACCCAGGATGTGATCTATCCTGGAAAAGGTTCCATGTGCACTTGAGAAAAAGGTGAAATTCATTGTTTTGGGGTGAAATGTCCTATAGATATCAATTAGGTCTAACTGGTCTATTGTATCATTTAAAGTTTGCGTTTCTTTGTTAATTTTCTGTTTAGTTGATCTGTCCATAGGTGTGAGTGGGGTATTAAAGTCTCCCACTATTATTGTGTTATTATTAATTTCCCCTTTCATGCTTGTTAGTAATTGTCTTATATATTGCGGTGCTCCTATGTTGGGTGCATATATATTTATAATTGTTATATCTTCTTCTTGGATTGATCCTTTAATCATTATGTAGTGGCCTTCTTTGTCCCTTTTCACAGCCTTTGTTTTAAAGTCTATTTTGTCGGATATGAGTACTGCTACTCCTGCTTTCTTTTGGTCTCTATTTGCATGGAATATCTTTTTCCAGCCCTTCACTTTCAATCTGTATGTGTCTGTGGTTTTGAGGTGGGTCTCTTGTAGGCAGCATATATAGGGATCTTGCTTTTGTATCCATTCAGCCAGTCTTTGCCTTTTGGTTGGGGCATTCAACCCATTTACATTTAAGGTAATTATTGATAAGTATGCTCCTGTTGCCATTAACTTTGTTGTTTTGAGTTCGGATTTATACGCTCTTTTTGTGTTTCCTGTCTAAAGTTTATCCTTTAGGATTTGTTGGAGAGCTGGTTTGGTTGTGCTGAATTCTCTCAGCTTTTGCTTGTCTGTAAAGCTTTTTATTTCTCCTTCATATTTGAATGAGATCCTTGCTGGGTACAGTAGTCTTGGCTGTAGATTATTATCTTTCATCACTTTAAGTATGTCTTGCCATTCCCTCCTGGCCTGGAGAGTTTCTATTGAAAGATCTGCAGTAATTCTTATGGGGATCCCCTTGTGTGTTATTTGTTGTTTTTCCCTTGCTGCTTTTAATATTTGTTCTTTGTGTTTGGCCTTTGTTAATTTGATTAATATATGTCTTGGGGTGTTTCGCCTTGGGTTTATTCTGTTTGGCACTCTCTGGGTTTCTTGGACTTGGGTGATTATTTCCTTCCCCATTTTAGGGAAGTTTTCAACTATTATCTCCTCCAATATTTTCTCGTGGTCTTTCTTTTTGTCTTCTTCTTCTGGGACTCCTATAATTCGAATGTTGGAGCGTTTCATATTGTCCTGTAGGTCTCTGAGGTTGTCCTCATTTCTTTTAATTCGTTTTTCTTTTTCCCTTACTGATTCATTTATTTCTACCATTCTATCTTCTATTTCACTTATCCTATCTTCTGCTTCCATTATTCTACTATTTGTTGCCTCCAGGGCGTTTCTGATCTCATTGATTGCATTATTCATTAGTTGATGACTCTTTTTTATTTCTTCTAGGTCCTTGTTAAGCCTTTCTTGCATCTTCTCAATCCTTGACTCCAGGCTATTTATCTGTGATTCCATTTTGATTTCAAGATTTTGGATCATTCTCACTATCAAAATTCGGAATTCTTTCTCAGGTAGATTCCCTACCTCCTCCTCCTTTACTTGGTTTGGTGGGCATTTCTCCAGTTCCTTTACCTGCTGGGTATTCCTCTGTTTTTTCATCTTGGTTATATTGCTGCGTTTGGGGTGGTCTTTCTATATTCTGGGAATTTGTGGAGTTCTCTTTATTATTGATCTTCCTCCCTGTGTGTGGGGTTGTATCAGTGGCTTGTCAAGGTTTCTTGATTGGGGAGGCTTGTGTTGGAGTTCTGGTGGGTGGAGCCGGAATTCTTCTCTCTGGAGTGCTGTGATGTGTCTAGTAATGGGTTATGAGTCGTCAATGGCTTTGGAGTATTTGAGTTGCCTATATATTGAAGCTCAGGGGCGTGTTCTTATGTTGCTGGAGAATTTGCGTGGTATATCTTGCTCTGGGACTTGTTGGCCCTTGGGTGGTGCTCAGTTTCAGTGTAGGTATGAAGGCGTTTGATGAGCTCCTATTGGATAATGTTCCCTGTATTCAGGAATTCTCTGACGATTTCAGGATTTGGACTTAAGCCTCCTGATTCTGGTTTTCAGATTTATTAAAACATCTAGGTTAAAGATGATAGGTTTCTCCACCTTGAGGGTCCCCCCTAGAGGAGCACTAAGTTTCTTGGAGGAGAGAAGAGGGAGGGGGTAGTTAGAGATGACTGGAATGGGATGAGGTGAAATCAGAAGAGAAGAGAGCAAGCTAGCCCATGACCACTTTCTTGTGTGTGCTCCACAGTCTGGACCTCTCAGAAGTGGTCAGAGAGGGAAGAGGAGAGGGATGAAGAAGACAGAGGTGATCAGGGGGGTAAAAGAGGGAGATGAAAAGGAGGGATACAGATCCAGCCAGTAACCAGTTCACTGAGTGTTCTCCGCCTTCTGGAACACACAAAGATTCATAAAGTTGTGTAGAGAGAAGGAGGGGGAGGTAGGAGACAGAGGCCACCTGGTGGAGAAAAAAGAGAGTCTGATGGAGGAGAGAGGGGTCAAGCCAGTAATCTCGCACTCATGT
>SJYW01037731.1:0-45893 GCA_006410735.1 Raphicerus campestris | reverse complement strand
GACATGGAACAACAGACTGGTTCCAAAGAGGAAAAGGAGTACATCAAGGCTGTATATTGTCACCATGCTTATTTTAATTTCTATGCAGAGTACATCATGAGAAAGGCTGGGCTAGAAGAAGCACAAGCTGGAATCAAGATTGCTGGGAGAAATACCAGTAACCTCAGATATGCAGATGACACCACCCTTATGGCAGAAAGTCAAGAGGAGCCAAAAAGCCTCTTGATGAAAGTGAAAGAGGAGAGTGAAAACGTTGGCTTAAAGCTCAACATTCAGAAAACGAAGATCATGGCATCTGGTCCCATCACTTCATGGGAAATAGATGGGGAAACAGTGGAAACAGTGTCAGACTTTATTTTGGGGGGCTCCAAAATCACTGCAGATGGTGATTGCAGCCATGAAATTAAAAGGTGCTTACTCCTTGGAAGGAAATTTATGACCAACCTAGACAGCATATTAAAAAGCAGAGACATTACTTTGCCAACAAAGGTCCATCTAGTCAAGGTCATGTTTTTTCCAGTGGTCATGTATGGATGTGAGAGTTGGACTGTGAAGAAAGCAGAGCACAGAAGAATTGATGCTTTTGAACTGTGGTGTTGGAGGACTCTTGAGAGTCCCTTGGACTGCAGGGAGATCCAACCAGTCCATCCTAAAGGAGATCAGTCCTGGGTGTTCTTTGGAAGGACTGATGCTGAAGCTGAAACTCCAATACTTTGGCCACCTCATGCGAAGAGCTTACTCATTGGAAAAGACTCTGATGCTGGGAGGGATTGGGGGCAGGAGGAGAAGGGGATGACAGAGGATGAGATGGCTGGATGGCATCACCAACTCGATGGACATGAGTTTGGGTAAACTCCCGAAGTTGGTAATGGACAGGGAGGCCTGGCATGCTGCAATTCAAGGGATCGCAAAGAGTCAGACATGACTGAGCGACTGAACTGATAGTTGGGCAAAAACATCTTACACAAAGCCCATTTTATAATAAAGTATTGAATGGTTCATATAATTTATTGACTACTGCACTGAAAGTGAAAATAGGATAGTTGTCTGATACAGAATGCTTGTAAATGTTTTGGTTATTTAACCTTGTGATCACGTGACTGAGTGGGTGTTGTGGCTTGCTACTCCTGCCAGGTATCAAGAGAGTAGCATTCTGCTAGTTCAGGAAAAAATCAAAATTTGAAGTTTGGTTTCTACTGAATGCATTTTGCTTTCACACCATTGTAAAGTTGACATTTTGTAAATTGAACCATTGTAAGTTGGGGGCTATCTGTGGATTAGTTGTTGCTAGGGACTGAAGTGGGACTGAAGTCACTGAAAGTGACTGCTTATAGATATGGGGTTTCTTTTTGGAGTGATGAAAGTGGTCTGAAATTAGATAATGGTGATAGTTTCAAAACTTTGCAGATCCTAAAAACTGATGAATCTTATACTTTAAAAAGGTGGATTTAATGGTATTTGAGTTATATCTCAAAAAAAGTTTTAAAAATGCAGTTAAAACTTTACTGAGTCTCCTTTTTCATGACAAAATACTATTTGCATAAGTTTAGTAAGAATCTATTCTCTCTCTCTCTTTTTTTCTTTACCAGAATATAGTTTGACAAACTGATTGTGAGAACAAGGCCCTAGAATATTCAAGAATAATGCTTATTCAAGCACGACACGTCACATCAAGAAAAAATTGATTTTACTCCTGAAAGACATGCCTATAGAATCCTCCAAGGAAGCATGGCTTGGTGACTTGTTTATAGGATCCCAGCCTCACAGGTGGTAAACATGGTTAATTAGGTCAGGAAACTAAGATAATTTTAGTGACCTCTAGAGAGAAATTCACCCAAATTTGTAGATATTTCAGGTTTAACATGGTGAAGGGAACTTCCTAGGCCTCATTTCATAATCTCAGAGGAGCAAATGAACGGCCTTTAGAAGTTCAGTCCAAGATTCCTTATGAAAATGTCCAGACAAAAGTTAATATGGCAGCCTTACTACTTGTTCAATACCATATGGCTGTAGGATTGCAAGATCTCAAGGAGGCCTGTATGGCTGATTAGTACTTGCTACATCTATGTGAATAATTAGGCCAAACCTAATGAGATGAGCCTTTTTTATATGTTGTTGATTAATCATTGTCATGTCTGACTCTTTTGTGACCCCATGGACTGTGGCCTGACAGGTTCCTCTGTCCATGGGATTTTCCAGGCAAGACTGCTGGAGTGGCTTGCCATTTCCTTCTCTGTCTGAGTCAGAGATCGAACTTGGGTCTCCTGCACTGGCAGGCAGATTATTTACCGCTGAGCTAGCCAGGAAGCCCTACATCTGTGTGAATAATTAGGCCAAGTCTAATGAGATGACCCTTAAAAAAATAAATTTTTATTGAAGGATAATTGCTTTACAGAATTTTGCTGTTTTCTGTCAAACCTCAACATGAATCCCTGCCTCTGTCTCTTATACACATCTCTCCCAAGCCTGTTAATATGGCAGTGCTGTTATTCAATCATATTTAAAGTTAAACTGCAAATTACTTTCCAAGTATATATTTGATTTATATGCAGTCCATATTTGTCAATTCTCTGATAAAATTAATAGTGGTAATGCTTTACTGNGCCCCTGTTTGAGCTTCCTGAGCCATAGAGCAAATTCCCGTCGGCTATATATTTTGCTTATAGTAATGTAAGTTTCCATGTTACTCTTTCCATACATCTCACCTTCTCCTCCCCTCTCCCCATGTCCATAAGTCTATCCTCTATGTCTGTTTCTCCATCGTTGCCCTGTAAATAAATTCTTCGGTACCATTTTTCTAGATTCTGTATATATGTGTTAGAATACAGTATTTCTCTTTCTCTTTCTGACTCACTTCACTCTGTATAATAGGAGATGAACCTTTTCTGATGTGTACAAAAGTAATTTTAGAGATTATTGTGATCACAAAGGTGGACAAAGGGGATTGTTAGAGAAAATGTTTGAAATGGGCTAAAAAGGATTATTGGGTTTAATTTCAAAGAATTCTATGTATTGTTTAGTACAGCTTTCAAAGTTTTCTTCTCTACAGTGTTTTTCTCCTTTCATTTTCTTTAACAGAGAAATTTTATAGCTCTGTAGTTGTAGAAAATGGTCATTCAAGTGAGTTTTGTCTGGGTGGCCACTTTTGTGTCTGTTAATAAATTCATTTCAGAATTTTTTTTTTTTGACAGTAGGCTGTATGGCTGACACCCCTTTACTTCTTCACACCCCAGTGCTAATTTCCAAAGCACAAAGATGTCTTCCTACAAAGCCACAGTACAGTTATTAAACTTTAAAAAGTTAATTGATACAATGCTTTTATCTATAATTCATACTCCAGTTTTGTCAATTGTCCCAATAATGTCCTTTATATAACTTTTTTTTGCTTCTAGCCCAAGATCTAGCCCACAATCACATGTAAGCATTTAGTAGTCATGTGTCTTTGGTCTCCTTTAATCTGGAACTGTTTTTTGTCTTCTTTGCTCTTGACTGACAGTTTGGTTTATTTCATAGCTGTCTCTTATACANGCTTCTAGCCCAAGATCTAGCCCACAATCACATGTAAGCATTTAGTAGTCATGTGTCTTTGGTCTCCTTTAATCTGGAACTGTTTTTTGTCTTCTTTGCTCTTGACTGACAGTTTGGTTTATTTCATAGACCATCTCAATTGGGATTTATCTGATATTTTTCTATTTTGTTTTATTATGGTTTATTACAGGATACTGAATATAGTTCCCTCCGCTATACAGTAGGGCCTCATTGTTTATTTTACACACAGTAGTTTGTATCTGCTAATCCCAAATCCTAATTTATACATCCCTACCCCCTTTCCCCAGCAGTAATCATAAATTTATTTGCTATGTCCTTGAGTCTTTTCATTTTGTAAATAAGTTCATTTGAGTTATATTTTAGATTCCACATAGAAGTGATATCATATGATATTTGTTTTTATCTTTCTGACTTAACTTAGTATGGTCATCTCTATGTCCATCCATGTTGCTGCAAATTGCATCATTTCATTCTTTTTCAGTTCAGTTCAGTTCAGTTCAGTTGCTCAGTTGTGTCCAACTCTTTGCGACCCCATGAATCACAGCATGCCAGGCCTCCCTGTCCATCACCAACTCCTAGAGTTTACCCAAACTCATGTCCATCGAGTCGGTGATGCCATCCAGCCATCTCATCCTCTGTCGTCCTCTTCTCCTCCTGCCCTCAATCTCTTCCAGCATCAGGGTCTTTTCCAATGAGTCAGCTCTTCTCATGAGGTGGCCAAAGTATTGGAGTTTCATCTTTGACATTATTCCTTCCAATGAACACCAAGGACTGATCTCCTTTAGGATGATCTAGTTGGATCTCCCTGCAGTCCAAGGAACTCTCAAGAGTCTTCTCTAACACCACAGTTCAAAAGCATCAATTCTTCAGCTCTCAGCTTTCTTCGCAGTTCAACTCTCGCATCTATATGTGACCACTGCAAAAACCATAGCCTTGACTAGACGGACTTTTGTTGGCAAAGTAATGTCTCTGCTTTTGAATATGTTGTCTAGGTTGGTCATAACTTTCCTTCTAAGGAGTAAGCGTCTTTTAATTTCATGGCTGCAATCACCATCTGCAGTGATTTTGGAGCCCCCCAAAATAAAGTCTGACACTGTTTCCCCATCTATTTCCCATGAAGAATTTCATTCTTTTTATGGCTTATTAATATTCCATTGTGCATATATACTGCATCTTTATCCACTCATGTGTTAATGTATATTTCATTTGCTTCCATGTCTTGGCTATTGTAAATAGTGCTGATATGAACACTGGAGTGCATGAATTCTTTCAAATTAGAGTTTTCTACAGATATATGTCCAGGAATGGTATTGTTTGATCACATGGCAACTCAATTTTTAGTTTTTTTGAGGACGCTTCATACTGTTTTCCATAGTGACTGCATCAATTTACATTCCCATCAACAGCATACAAATTCCTGCACTGTTGGTTCTCATTTGCCTTCTCTGGATCCTATACAACAACGAATCTGACACTGGAGAAGAAAGGAAGGATAGTGTTTTACTTTTTTGGGATCTCCTGATTGAGAAGACTAATCAAAAGGCAATAAAATCAAGGTACACAGCCCTGTTTCAAAGCTGATTCTGCCAGACAAGGACAAAAATTTTGGGAGCCAGCACAAGCTGTACAAGCAGCCAAAAAAGAGGCAGAAGTTGAAAAGAGATGAATATTTTTGTCAAAATGACCCTCAGAAGAACACAAAGTAGATGAATTTGAGTTTGCATGACTTTAGGGAAAAAAAGAAAAAAAGAGGACCTGAATCGGTATCCACATTTTGTCGCCTTTTACCAATCAGGCCAGAGACTGTGCAAGGCTCTTGGGAAATCTCTCTAGAGTAGATGAGAAAGCTTGATCTCCTCTAAGTACACAGTGGGAGAAGATTGGGGGATTGTAGGTTTGTGGTAGACTTTTGTTGTTTGTGTTACNAATTTCATTCTTTTTATGGCTTATTAATATTCCATTGTGCATATATACTGCATCTTTATCCACTCATGTGTTAATGGATATTTCATTTGCTTCCATGTCTTGGCTATTGTAAATAGTGCTGATATGAACACTGGAGTGCATGAATTCTTTCAAATTAGAGTTTTCTACAGATATATGTCCAGGAATGGTATTGTTTGATCACATGGCAACTCAATTTTTAGTTTTTTTGAGGACGCTTCATACTGTTTTCCATAGTGACTGCATCAATTTACATTCCCATCAACAGCATACAAATTCCTGCACTGTTGGTTCTCATTTGCCTTCTCTGGATCCTATACAACAACGAATCTGACACTGGAGAAGAAAGGAAGGATAGTGTTTTACTTTTTTGGGATCTCCTGATTGAGAAGACTAATCAAAAGGCAATAAAATCAAGGTACACAGCCCTGTTTCAAAGCTGATTCTGCCAGACAAGGACAAAAATTTTGGGAGCCAGCACAAGCTGTACAAGCAGCCAAAAAAGAGGCAGAAGTTGAAAAGAGATGAATATTTTTGTCAAAATGACCCTCAGAAGAACACAAAGTAGATGAATTTGAGTTTGCATGACTTTAGGGAAAAAAAGAAAAAAAGAGGACCTGAATCGGTATCCACATTTTGTCGCCTTTTACCAATCAGGCCAGAGACTGTGCAAGGCTCTTGGGAAATCTCTCTAGAGTAGATGAGAAAGCTTGATCTCCTCTAAGTACACAGTGGGAGAAGATTGGGGGATTGTAGGTTTGTGGTAGACTTTTGTTGTTTGTGTTACTTAGATACACTCACCATTTCGGTGATCATGTTCTAGTTGTTTTTAGAGAAATCATCCTCCATCTTACTTCTAATCCACATAACTTAATTACATAATAATTACATAATCCACATAGCTGATTCCCCTAAACAGTTTAAGATTAGGACTTGGTGCAGGTGGTCTACTTGGGAGGTAATTTCAAGGAGAGAGGGAGTAGGAAGAATGATATATGGGATGAGGAAAAGCCGATTAAGAATGAGTTACCAAGCTGGTTACTGTGAGCAACTGGGTTTCAGCACTTTCAAAGATCCTCTGAGTTGGGATGTTGGGGAATTAATCTGTTATCCTCATCTCTATTTGGTTGAATATTGCAACTAGGGATGTTGATTCCTTTGTGTTTCTAGCCTGTGAGTGTGTGTGGGTTGAGCAAACTCCTCAAGCTTTTTTTGGAAAGCCATTAGGCAGAAAAGTACAGAAACACAGGGCAAGTTGCTTGAGGTGGGATGGATTCCGCATGCACAGAAGTTTCTATCACAGTTGAGGCTGAGATAAGAGGGACAAGGTTATATGACAGATTTCAAAAGTGTCTGCTACAATAGCTTAAGTGGTATTGATCTCCCGCTTTGTTCCAGGAGTGGGAATAAAATTTAAATGGAAAATCAAATATTGTGTCCCCTATGTGATTGCTTTAAGAAAAGGCATGTCACCCTGGGTTTCCCCAGTGGCTCAGCAGGTAAAGAATGCCACCTGCAATGCAGGAAACACAGGAGATGCAGGTTTGATCCCTGGGTCAGGAAGATTCCTCTGGAGAAGGAAATGGCAACCTGCTCCAGTATTCTTGCTTGGAAAACCTCTCAGACAGAGGAGCCTGGCAGGCTACAGTCCAAAGTGTTGCAAAGGGTTGGACATGTCTAAGCACGCTGGCAAATCACCCTATTTGAATTAGAGTCAGGTCCAGGACTTCTCCACACTCACCCTTCCCCAACCCTCATGTCAGTTTTCTGTTGCTTATAATAAAAATAAACATGACAGAGGCAGAATTTCCAGTTAGAATGGGACTTGGAGAATGAAGGAGAGGCCAAGAAGGTCTTAGTAGAAAGGCACCACCTTGCAGATGGGCAGTTATGGGAACTAAACTCCGTTATCAACCAAGGAGTCACAAAGCTGTTGAGTTGTCCACCTGGAATCTTTTCTTGTCCACCTGGAAATTTCACTCCCCTCCCCTGTAGCTGTAACATTGAGTCACTTGATTGTCACTTGGATTTTTAGTTTCTAGTCCCTTTTTGGAGAGCTCAATTATGCATCTAAAAAAGATGTTTATTAAATTTGCTGAGAGTTTTTAGACATTTGCAGCAGAAGAGTTTTCTGCTTGTGTCCTATATTTTTCCTCTTTCCTTCCTTGTCTGCCTTCTTTTTGATATTTGGATATTTTATTTTATGTATTTTGTTTGTTTTATTTTTTAAATTTTATTTTTACTTTATTCTACATTACGATACTGTATTGGTTTTGCCATACATTGACATGAATCAGCCACAGGTGTACACGAGCTCCCAATCCTGAAACCCCCTCCCATCTCCCACCCCATAACATCTCTCTGNTCTTCTCACTTTCTTTTTCTTCATTTTCTTCTTCTTCTTGTACTTCTCATCTTCTTTTTCTTCTTCTCAACTTCTTCTTCTTCTCACATTCTACTTGTTTTTCCTCTTCTTCTCACCTTTTTCTTCTTCTTCTCAACTTCTTCTTTTTCTCATCTTCTCTTTCTTATTCTCACTTTCTTCTTCCTCTTCTCAACTTATTCTTCTTCTCGCATTCTTCTTCTTCTTACTTTCTTCTTCTTCTCACCTTCTTCTTCTTCTTCTCACATTCTTCTTCTAAACTTATTTTTCTCTCACCTTCTTCTTCTTCTTCTCACATTCTTCTTCTTCTCACCTTCTTCTTCTTCTTCTCACCTCTTCTTCTTCTTCTTGCTCTCACCTTCTTCTAGTTCTTCTTCTCACTATATTCTTCTTCTTCTCACATTCTTCTTCTTCTTTTTCTTCTTCTTCTTCTCACCTTCTACTTCATCATCTTCTTCTTCTCACTTTCTTCTTGTTCTTCTTCTTCTTCTCAATATCTTCTTCTTTTTCCTCATTTCACATTCTTCTTCTTCTTCCTCTCATCTTATTCATGTTCTTCTTCTTCTCACCTTCTTCTTGCTCTTCTTCTTATTATTCTTTTCCTTTTTCTTCTACTCACCTTTTTCTTCTTCTTTTCACATTCTCTTATTCTCACCTTTTTCTTCTTCTCACTTTCTTCTTCTTCTTCTTCTTTACTTCTCACCTTCTTCTTCTCACCTTCATCTTCTTCTCCCCTTCTTCCTCTTCTTCTTCATCTCACTTTCTTCTTCTTCTTCTCATCTTCTCTTTCTTCTCACTTTCNATGTTTGAAATGGGCTAAAAAGGATTATTGGGTTTAATTTCAAAGAATTCTATGTATTGTTTAGTACAGCTTTCAAAGTTTTCTTCTCTACAGTGTTTTTCTCCTTTCATTTTCTTTAACAGAGAAATTTTATAGCTCTGTAGTTGTAGAAAATGGTCATTCAAGTGAGTTTTGTCTGGGTGGCCACTTTTGTGTCTGTTAATAAATTCATTTCAGAATTTTTTTTTTTTGACAGTAGGCTGTATGGCTGACACCCCTTTACTTCTTCACACCCCAGTGCTAATTTCCAAAGCACAAAGATGTCTTCCTACAAAGCCACAGTACAGTTATTAAACTTTAAAAAGTTAATTGATACAATGCTTTTATCTATAATTCATACTCCAGTTTTGTCAATTGTCCCAATAATGTCCTTTATATAACTTTTTTTTGCTTCTAGCCCAAGATCTAGCCCACAATCACATGTAAGCATTTAGTAGTCATGTGTCTTTGGTCTCCTTTAATCTGGAACTGTTTTTTGTCTTCTTTGCTCTTGAGTGACAGTTTGGTTTATTTCATAGACCATCTCAATTTGGATTTATCTGATATTTTTCTATTTTGTTTTATTATGGTTTATTATAGGATACTGAATATAGTTCCCTCCGCTATACAGTAGGGCCTCATTGTTTATTTTACACACAGTAGTTTGTATCTGCTAATCCCAAATCCTAATTTATACATCCCTACCCCCTTTCCCCAGCAGTAATCATAAATTTATTTGCTATGTCCTTGAGTCTTTTCATTTTGTAAATAAGTTCATTTGAGTTATATTTTAGATTCCACATAGAAGTGATATCATATGATATTTGTTTTTATCTTTCTGACTTAACTTAGTATGGTCATCTCTATGTCCATCCATGTTGCTGCAAATTGCATCATTTCATTCTTTTTCAGTTCAGTTCAGTTCAGTTCAGTTGCTCAGTTGTGTCCAACTCTTTGCGACCCCATGAATCACAGCATGCCAGGCCTCCCTGTCCATCACCAACTCCTAGAGTTTACCCAAACTCATGTCCATCGAGTCGGTGATGCCATCCAGCCATCTCATCCTCTGTCGTCCTCTTCTCCTCCTGCCCTCAATCTCTTCCAGCATCAGGGTCTTTTCCAATGAGTCAGCTCTTCTCATGAGGTGGCCAAAGTATTGGAGTTTCATCTTTGACATTATTCCTTCCAATGAACACCAAGGACTGATCTCCTTTAGGATGATCTAGTTGGATCTCCCTGCAGTCCAAGGAACTCTCAAGAGTCTTCTCTAACACCACAGTTCAAAAGCATCAATTCTTCAGCTCTCAGCTTTCTTCGCAGTTCAACTCTCGCATCTATATGTGACCACTGCAAAAACCATAGCCTTGACTAGACGGACTTTTGTTGGCAAAGTAATGTCTCTGCTTTTGAATATGTTGTCTAGGTTGGTCATAACTTTCCTTCTAAGGAGTAAGCGTCTTTTAATTTCATGGCTGCAATCACCATCTGCAGTGATTTTGGAGCCCCCCAAAATAAAGTCTGACACTGTTTCCCCATCTATTTCCCATGAAGAATTTCATTCTTTTTATGGCTTATTAATATTCCATTGTGCATATATACTGCATCTTTATCCACTCATGTGTTAATGTATATTTCATTTGCTTCCATGTCTTGGCTATTGTAAATAGTGCTGATATGAACACTGGAGTGCATGAATTCTTTCAAATTAGAGTTTTCTACAGATATATGTCCAGGAATGGTATTGTTTGATCACATGGCAACTCAATTTTTAGTTTTTTTGAGGACGCTTCATACTGTTTTCCATAGTGACTGCATCAATTTACATTCCCATCAACAGCATACAAATTCCTGCACTGTTGGTTCTCATTTGCCTTCTCTGGATCCTATACAACAACGAATCTGACACTGGAGAAGAAAGGAAGGATAGTGTTTTACTTTTTTGGGATCTCCTGATTGAGAAGACTAATCAAAAGGCAATAAAATCAAGGTACACAGCCCTGTTTCAAAGCTGATTCTGCCAGACAAGGACAAAAATTTTGGGAGCCAGCACAAGCTGTACAAGCAGCCAAAAAAGAGGCAGAAGTTGAAAAGAGATGAATATTTTTGTCAAAATGACCCTCAGAAGAACACAAAGTAGATGAATTTGAGTTTGCATGACTTTAGGGAAAAAAAGAAAAAAAGAGGACCTGAATCGGTATCCACATTTTGTCGCCTTTTACCAATCAGGCCAGAGACTGTGCAAGGCTCTTGGGAAATCTCTCTAGAGTAGATGAGAAAGCTTGATCTCCTCTAAGTACACAGTGGGAGAAGATTGGGGGATTGTAGGTTTGTGGTAGACTTTTGTTGTTTGTGTTACTTAGATACACTCACCATTTCGGTGATCATGTTCTAGTTGTTTTTAGAGAAATCATCCTCCATCTTACTTCTAATCCACATAACTTAATTACATAATAATTACATAATCCACATAGCTGATTCCCCTAAACAGTTTAAGATTAGGACTTGGTGCAGGTGGTCTACTTGGGAGGTAATTTCAAGGAGAGAGGGAGTAGGAAGAATGATATATGGGATGAGGAAAAGCCGATTAAGAATGAGTTACCAAGCTGGTTACTGTGAGCAACTGGGTTTCAGCACTTTCAAAGATCCTCTGAGTTGGGATGTTGGGGAATTAATCTGTTATCCTCATCTCTATTTGGTTGAATATTGCAACTAGGGATGTTGATTCCTTTGTGTTTCTAGCCTGTGAGTGTGTGTGGGTTGAGCAAACTCCTCAAGCTTTTTTTGGAAAGCCATTAGGCAGAAAAGTACAGAAACACAGGGCAAGTTGCTTGAGGTGGGATGGATTCCGCATGCACAGAAGTTTCTATCACAGTTGAGGCTGAGATAAGAGGGACAAGGTTATATGACAGATTTCAAAAGTGTCTGCTACAATAGCTTAAGTGGTATTGATCTCCCGCTTTGTTCCAGGAGTGGGAATAAAATTTAAATGGAAAATCAAATATTGTGTCCCCTATGTGATTGCTTTAAGAAAAGGCATGTCACCCTGGGTTTCCCCAGTGGCTCAGCAGGTAAAGAATGCCACCTGCAATGCAGGAAACACAGGAGATGCAGGTTTGATCCCTGGGTCAGGAAGATTCCTCTGGAGAAGGAAATGGCAACCTGCTCCAGTATTCTTGCTTGGAAAACCTCTCAGACAGAGGAGCCTGGCAGGCTACAGTCCAAAGTGTTGCAAAGGGTTGGACATGTCTAAGCACGCTGGCAAATCACCCTATTTGAATTAGAGTCAGGTCCAGGACTTCTCCACACTCACCCTTCCCCAACCCTCATGTCAGTTTTCTGTTGCTTATAATAAAAATAAACATGACAGAGGCAGAATTTCCAGTTAGAATGGGACTTGGAGAATGAAGGAGAGGCCAAGAAGGTCTTAGTAGAAAGGCACCACCTTGCAGATGGGCAGTTATGGGAACTAAACTCCGTTATCAACCAAGGAGTCACAAAGCTGTTGAGTTGTCCACCTGGAATCTTTTCTTGTCCACCTGGAAATTTCACTCCCCTCCCCTGTAGCTGTAACATTGAGTCACTTGATTGTCACTTGGATTTTTAGTTTCTAGTCCCTTTTTGGAGAGCTCAATTATGCATCTAAAAAAGATGTTTATTAAATTTGCTGAGAGTTTTTAGACATTTGCAGCAGAAGAGTTTTCTGCTTGTGTCCTATATTTTTCCTCTTTCCTTCCTTGTCTGCCTTCTTTTTGATATTTGGATATTTTATTTTATGTATTTTGTTTGTTTTATTTTTTAAATTTTATTTTTACTTTATTCTACATTACGATACTGTATTGGTTTTGCCATACATTGACATGAATCAGCCACAGGTGTACACGAGCTCCCAATCCCAAAGCTCCCTCCCATCTCCCACCCCATAACATCTCTCTGGATCATCCCTGTGCACCAGCCCCAAGCATCCTGTATCCTGTATCGAACATAGACTGGCACTTCGTTTCTTACATGATAGTATACATGTTTCAATGCCATTCTCCCAAAGAATTCTGTTTTAGTTATCTACAGACTTTTTAGCTAGATCTCTTAACATTATTATTTTTTTTTTTTTTGTGACTGCTTGACATAAAAATATATAAACCATGAAACTTTCTTATAAATCAATTAACTTTCCCCTCCAGTATCCCCTCCAGTAAATGCCATATGTATTACATCTAAATGTATTATAAATCCCACAAGATAATGATTAATAAGTGTTTTAAATGATCATGTATTTTTTTAAAGAGAGGGAAAAGTAGTCTTTCATATTTACCCATAGTAACAATATATAAAGCTCTTTGTTTTTTCCTAAAGATTTGAGTTTCCATTTGATTTCACTTTTCTTTCAACCTTCAGAAAAAAATTTTTTTAAGCATTTCTTGTAGTGAATTTCTTTTAGTTTTCTGTTGTATGAAAATATCTCTATTTTGCCTTTATGGTTGAAAGACATTTTCACTGGATATAGCGTTATAAATTGACAGCTTATTTTTTCTTTCAGTACATTAAATATATTGTCTCACTGTCTTCTGATCTCTCTAGCTTCTGGTAAGAAGTCAATGTGTAGCCAAATGGTTGTCCCCCTTTTGCCAATGTATCATGTTTCTCTGGCTGCTTTTAAGATTTTCTCTTCAATGTTGCTTTCTAGCAGTTTGACTATGATGTGTGCAGGTGTAGTTTTCTTTTTGGGAGGATGGGGCTGCCTGGCTTGTAGGATCTAAGTTCCCTGACCAGGTATCTAAACTGTGATTGCTTTAGGAAGCAATCTATACTTCCCAGTATTGGAAATGTGGAACCCTAACCTCTGGGGCACCAGAGAATCCCCAGGTGTAGTTTTCTTTGTATTTTTCTTTCTGAGCATCTTGAGTTCTTAACATTTTTGTCTTTCATCAGATTTAGAACTTTGGGGCCTTTATATTTTAAACATTTTTTTCTTCCCCTTTTTCTTTATTGCTTTCCTTTTGGGACCCTGATATAAGTATGTTAAACTTCTGTTACTGCTCTACAGGTTTCCAAGACTCTGGAACTTGAAAAAATAGTTTAATTTAAAAAAGCACTTTTTAAATTGGCTTCACTATGTGCCTTTCAGGATATTAGTTCTCTGACCAGGGATTGAACTCTGGCCCTCTGCAGTGAAAGTGCAGAGTCCTGACTGAACCACCAAGGAATTACCTTAAAAAAAAAATCTTAAAAAATATTTTTGTCCTTCAGATTGGATACTTTTTATCTTTTTCAAGTTCACTGATTTTTCTGTCATATCCAATTTGCTGTTAAGTCTGTTTAGTGGGATTTTAGTTTCAAAATTGCATTTTTTAAGTTCAGGAATTTTCTTTTGGTTCTTTTTTAATAGTTTATCTTTTTTTTCCCCCATTGACATTCTTTACCTTTTCAATAAAACAAGCATATTTTCTCTTATTTAAGTGAGCAGAGTTAATAAATCTGCTTTTAAAATCCATGTCTGCTAATTTCAGCATTTAGATCATTTTGAAACCAGACTTGGTTCATGGTCTTGTCTCTTGAAAATGGGTCGCATTTTCCTGATTCTTCACAAGTTGAGCAGTTTTGGATTTTATGCTAGACATTGTACTAAAGACTCTATGTTTCTCCAAAGAGTTCCCCATTTTTTTAAAGTGAGAAATTAACTTGGCCATACTCAAACTGTAAAGCCATTTTCTTGGGCAGCAGCTTCAAGCCCCTATTTTGCCTTTAGCTGAGGTATTGGCGTCTGCTCCCTTCATATATGCCCCAGTTCAGAGACTTGAGCAGAGTTTATAAATAGAATTCAGAACGCTCTCTNGTTGAGCAGTTTTGGATTTTATGCTAGACATTGTACTAAAGACTCTATGTTTCTCCAAAGAGTTCCCCGTTTTTTTAAAGTGAGAAATTAACTCGGCCATACTCAAACTGTAAAGCCATTTTCTTGGGCAGCAGCTTCAAGCCCCTATTTTGCCTTTAGCTGAGATATTGGCGTCTGCTCCCTTCATATATGCCCCAGTTCAGAGACTTGAGCAGAGTTTATAAATAGAATTCAGAACGCTCTCTTCCTGGCTCACATCTTTCTCCTCATCCTCTCAACTTTTCAGGACCTGTGGTTGCTCTAAATTCCATCTGCTAATTCTTTAGGCCAGAAAGACTGTTTTCTATTAGAGTTTTAGGCATGCTGTGTAGTGCTAACTTCGGTCTGCCCTCAGGGTAAAATTTGTAATGATGGAAAACTCATCCTCTTCTGATCCTTCTTCCAAGTTTTGATTCTTCCAGAATCTGCTTGTTCACTTTCCATTGACTTCACTTTCCAGTTTTTCTTTTTTGTCTTTCTTTCTTTTTTTTTTTTTTTTTGTACAGAGTTTTTAGTTGTTATTTGTGAAAGATACTGATAGAATCTTACTTGGCCATCTGAGTCATATTCCTCATGGCATCTTAGTGTGATTGAGTCTGTTTCCCCAAAACTTCTCCAAATTTTAAGCTATTTAATTAACTTTTCTTATCCTTTATCTCACTCCCCACTTCTTCACAAAAAAAGCTTTGTGAAGCTTTCTAAACTACCCACATCAAGTGTTTATCTCAGGGTCTAATTTAGGGGTGATGTAAATTAAGACTTGCTCATTACATCATTTGCTCATTCACACATTATTTAATCCCCCCAAAGCCCTTAGAATTATACTGTGAGAAGAGCTTAACTGTATCTCTTTTACATGTGACGGATTTTGAATGCAATTGTATTATGACTTTTGACACTATAGTTGATAAGTGTTGGATGTGAGAGTTGGACTGTGAAGAAGGCTGAGCACCAAAGAATTGATGCTTTTGAACTGTGGTGATGGAGAAGACTCTTGAGAGTTCCCTGGACTGCAAGGAGATCCAACCAGTCCATTCTGAAGGAGATCAGCCCTGGGATTTCTTTGGAAGGAATGATGCTAAAGCTGAAACTCCAATACTTTGGCCACCTCATGCAAAGAGTTGACTCACTGGAAAAGACTGATGCTGGGAGGGATTGGGGACAGGAGGAGAAGGGGACAACAGAGATGAGATGGCTGGATGGCATCACGGATTCAATGGACGTGAGTCTGCGTGAACTCCAGAAGTTGTTGATGGACAGGGAGGCCTGGCCTGCTGCGACTCATGGGGTCGCAAAGAGTCGGACACAACTGAGCGACTGAACTGAACTGAACTGAGAATCTAACTTCTAAGCTAGATGTGTCTGATTCTAAAATCTTAGAGCAGTGTGTTTTAGGTTACTTTACTTCATCATTGCTTTCTCACCTATAAAAAGGGGATAATAAATTATGTAACACATAGGATTATTTTATCAGTTAAATGAGATATTGTGGATACAGGACAGTGTTTATAAAATATTAGATATTATATCCATCAGCTTTCACTATATGGTAAGCAATCTCAAATTTTCAGTGCTTTACAATAACAAATATTTATTTCTTTTTCAGGTTCATCTTGTCAGCTATTGTTTAGATGTGACTTTACTCCAGACTGCAAGCTGAGCAACCTCTACCTATATCCTTATTTTGAGACCTAAACTAAAGGAAAGCCTTATGCTTTTCTGATGACAGAGGGCACAGAAGCTAGGAGAGTTTTGAAATCTTTCAATTCCTCAAGAACTTCTGTTTGGAAGTAATACATAGCAAAATGTTCCATTGGCTAAAGCAAGTCAGATATCTTGAGCCCATAGTAAAAGGGACAGGGGAAGCATTTTATTCATGAAGAAAGAGGGTGTGAATAACGGCACACAATAATGCCATCTATCAAAGATTTTATAATCATTACTGCTCCCATGGCATACAGTTACAATTTTCCAACAACTAGAGTAGAAGGTGGATCATAAAAATGTCAAGGGTCCAAGGGAGTATTTTATTAAATGCCAAAAGGAAAAAAAAATTCAGACGAGATACTATGGGCATTCAGAGACAGTTAGTATGTGAACACAAGGATCAAGAAAGTTCCTGTGACTGAGAGAGGACTTTAGTTGGGTCCTGAGAGGTGACTGGGGGTAATAGGCATTCTAAGCAGTCGTAGCAGGACAAGCAAAGGGACAGAGGTGGGCTTTTTGGCTGTGTTTCGGGGTGTTTTTGGTGGGAGGGGAATCACTAGGGGCAGGTTGGAGAGCCTGGATTTCAGGCAGGAGACAAAAGGGAAACATTGGGAAATTTGGGGCAAGATTCAGAATTGAAAAGCTGTTTCAGGAAGATTGGCTTGGCTATCCACCAGAAGTGCAGATGGGTGGCAGTGAGCATTTCTCCAGTGTGAGACACAGCAGCCATTCTTCCCTCTTCAAAGTCGTGCACTGGTTCTGTGAAACAAGTATATGACAAAAATGTGGTGAGCATGACAAATATTTCCTCAATGCAGACTTGACGCCCACAAATAAAAAAATGAAAATTGTCTTACTTGTTTTTCTCTGAATCTCCAGTCTGACCAAATAAAGAGCATGCTTGGGTATGAGACAATACTTCCCACACAAAAACGTAATTAAAGTAATGTATTCGATAGGCTGGATGTACAGTGAAACCTTGCAAACTGGATGAAAATATTTGTGCACTGTCATTTTACTTTGCTTTTGAACTAACCGAAAGAAGACAATTTGAGCAGTTTTCTGTTGTACACTTCAAAACAGAGAAACGATTTCTAAACTTTTCCATCTTTGAATTCCTTAGCAAAATACAATGCCCAGAAGCTTTTGGAAAGCAGTGACAGTGGCTGTGGTAAGAGTTTCCACCAATTATTTTATTTCATTATTTTTCCATTTACTGTTGTTGTCTTTCATTAACAACCTCTATAAGTATTTGTTATGTTAATATTGCTCTACTTTAGATTTGAAAACTAGTAACAGATGTTTGAATGAGGTTAGTTGAATTTCAAAATTAGATTTATGACTTAGCCAAGTGACACAAAAAGGGATCCATGTATTTATTAATCCTTAATCCAATCACCTAAAATTAAAATTTCTTTTCTTTTCCCTTATTCATGCCGTGAGACTACTTCATAATATGTGGCTCATTTTTATATGGCTTTATAATTAAAAGGCATAACTGACTATCAAAAAATACTAATCATGGCTTTCATTAACTTTGAAAATACATTTTTTCCATATAGAAGCTGATGGTGACAATCTATAGCCACTATCTAACTGAGGTTATATGCCAGCTGCATACACATCTTGGGAAAAGAAGCATCAATAAAACTTGGAATAACTTTAAAATTCTCCGGAGCAGTACAGATATTATACATGAGAAACAAAAACTTAAATTTCATAAATTGGATTTGCTTTTATTTGGGATGTTTCTACAAAAGCTTAAAACCCATGGGGTTTTCAATGCTTCCTTTTAATGCTTCCCGTGTTGCAGTGGTGCTGCATTCCTGTGTTCCTGCGTCTCACTGGGCTAATGTCAAAGTGTCAATAGGGCTCCATTCTTTTTTAGGGAATTCAGGGGAGAAGACATTTTTGTACTTATTTATTGATAGATTGTTGGCAAAATGCAGTTTCCTGCAGTCATGGGCTAAAGCTGACTCAATTTCCTAGCTGGTTGTCAGCTGAGTGCGTTCCCAGCTTCTAGAAGTTGCCCACGAACCCTTTTCATCTTCAAGGCCAGCAATTTTTCTAGCATTTAAATTTTATTTTGGAACTTGTAATGATTAACTTCTATGTGTGTTTCCTTATTTTGAGTGTCCTCCTGGGCCCATCTGAGATGGGAAGTAGGGCGGCTTGTGTATAGGAGTTGCTCAATAAACAGATTCATGGGAAAACCACCATGGATGGGTTCAGTGCTTTAGACTTCACAGCTTTGTGCTAAACATTTCATGAGCCCTGTAGCCTCTCAGTTGTCGTGTCTTCAGAAGGAGGGAGTGGAATTAGATGATTTATAAGGTCCTTCCTAACTCAAAACCCTTACATTTAAAAATGCAGTCCCTTCCATAATGTCTTTCCTAATCTCTAGTGACGCTCCCATCTTTCAAAATTCACGGTATTTGTAGGCTTCTCTTTTTTGCCTCACATAAAAGCTTTCAATTTTGTAACAATCCTAGCAAATAACATAGGACTTTTCCCCTCCAATTTTTTATTTTGAAAAATTTTAAACTTACTGGTATTTGAAAGACAAGTACAATGAACACCCATCTATCTCTAAATTCTATATATTACATATATTATGTATGCTAATATGTGAACTATGTATTTTATCTATGGATAGTTTATATATATGTGTGCATATATATGTATATATACACATGCTAATCCATTTGAAGATAAGTGGATGGCGTCATGACACTCAACATTCATTTTCTAAGGATAAGAACATTCTCCTACCATTATCATATCTAAGAAAACANGCTAATATGTGAACTATGTATTTTATCTATGGATAGTTTATATATATGTGTGCATATATATGTATATATACACATGTTAATCCATTTGAAGATAAGTGGATGGCGTCATGACACTCAGCATTCATTTTCTAAGGATAAGAACATTCTCCTACCATTATCATATCTAAGAAAACAATACTTTAATAATATCATCTAACTTCAGGTATTGCAAGTGGTAAAGAACCTGCCTGCCAATGCAGGAGACCTAAGAGGCATAGGTTCAATCCCTGGGTCAGGAAGATCCCATGGAGGAAGGCATGGCAACCCATTCCAGTATTCTTACCTGGAGAAGCCCATGGACAGAGGGGTTAGAGTCCCACCGTGGGCTCGAGTCCGTAGGGTCGCAAAGAGTCAGACACAGCTGAAGCGACTGAGTACATGTAGCTCATATTAGAATTTCCCCAATTGTACCCAAAGTAACTCATAACTGGTTTTGATTTTTTGACTCAGGCTGTGATCAAGGATGATGCAGTATATTTTCTTGCCATGTGATCTAACATTCTCTCCACCTTGTATGGCTTTTTATGACATCACTATGTTTGGAGAGTACAGACTATGTAGTTATCATTTGGAATGTCTCACATTCTGAGTTTGCTCTTTGGTGTCCTTTGATGAAACTTANGGGATTCTCCAGGCAAGAACACTGGAGTGGGTTGCCATTAAATGAGTGCAATTGTACCATAGTTTGAACATTCTTTAGGACTGAATGAAAACTGACCTTTTCAATCCTGTGGCCACTGCTGAGTTTTCCAAATTTGCTGGCACTTTAACAGGATTATCTTTTAGCTCAGATGAAATTCTGTCATTTCCACTAGCTTTGTTCACAGTACTGCTTGCTAAGGCCCACTGACCTCATAGTCCAGGATGTCTGGTGCTAGGTGAGCGACCACATCATTGCAGCTATCTGGGTCATTAAGGCTGTTTTTGCTAAGTTCTGTGTATTCGCTCCACCTCTTCTCGATCTCTTCTCCTTTTGTTAGGGCTGTGGTTTCTGTCCTTTCTCATGCTCATCCTTCCATGAAATGTTCCCTTGATATCTCCAATTTTCTTGAAAAGATCTTTCCCATTCTATTTTTTTCCTCTATTTCTTTGCATTGTTTATTGAAGAGAGCCTTCTTATGTCTCCTTGCTATTCTCTGGAACTCTGCATTCAGTTGGGTATGTCTTTCTTTTTCTCCTTTGCCTTTTGCTTCTCTTTTATTCTCAACTCTTTGTAAGGCCTCCTCAGACAGCCACTTTACCTTCTTGTATTTCTTTATCTTGGAGATGGTTTTGGTCTCCTCCTCCTGTACAATGTTACGAACTTCTGTCCATTGTTCTTCAGGCACTCTGTCTACCAGATCTAATCCCTTGAATAGACTCATCACCTCCACTGTATTATCATAAGAGATTTGATTTAGGTCATAGCTGAATGGCCTAGTGGTTTTTCTCTACTTTCTTCAATTTAATCCTGAATTTTGCAATAAGGAGTTGATGAGTCTGAGCCACAGTCAGGTCCAGGTCTTGTTTTTACTGACTGTATAAGCTTCTCAATATTTGGTTGTAAAGAACATAATCAATCTGATTCATAAATACAGAGAACAAATAGGTGGTTGCCAGAGGGGAGGGAGTTGCAGGGATAAATGAAATAGATAAGGGAGATTAAGAGATATAGACTTGTAGTTATGAAATAAATCACATGAACGTAATGCACAGCATAGGGAATATAGTTAATAATACTATAATAACTTGTTTGATGACAGATAGTAATTAGACTTGTGTGATCAGTTTGTAGCATATACAAATATTCAATCACTGTATTGTGAATCTCTGTTGTCGGTCAATTATACTCCCAAAACAAACAAACAAAAAAACTAATACAAAAGAGACAAGATTTATGGTTACCAAAGGTAAGGTATAGGGAGAGGAGGAATTGGGAGAAGGCAGTCAAAATGTACAAACTTCCATTTATAAGATAAGTAAGTCTTAAAGATATGATGTATGATACAAAAAATNCAAACAAACAAAAAAACTAATACAAAAGAGACAAGATTTATGGTTACCAAAGGTAAGGTATAGGGAGAGGAGGAATTGGGAGAAGGCAGTCAAAATGTACAAACTTCCATTTATAAGATAAGTAAGTCTTAAAGATATGATGTATGATACAAAAAATGGAATTAACACTGTTGATGTTATAAAGTTGTTAAGAGTATAAATTCTGAGTTCTCAACATAAGAAAAACAAGTTTTTTTCCTTCTGTTTTGTATCTATATGATATGATGGATGTTCACTAAACTTATTGTGGTCATCATTTCATGATGTATGTAAGTCAAGTCATTATGCTGTACACCTTAAACTTACACAGTGTTGCATGTCTGTTACATCTCAGTAAAACTGAAAGAAAAAAAGTCCCTTGGAAAAGTTTTTTTCTGAAATTGGATATAATCCTAATTTCATGTGTTAGAGATTGTTTCCATTTAATTTAAAAGTTAATAATACAAGTCAAAATGAACATTTCAGCATTTATTCTTATTTTTTAAAAATATATATGCTAAATTTTTTACAATGAAAATCTTCGTTCATTAATAGCAGTAACGTTAACTTATTTAGAATGTCTGAAAAGTATGTAAAATAGTTTCAAGAGTTTCAGTAGAGTATCACTACTAACAAGGCAATACCAAGCAAAATCTTAACATTTCTTTTTTTTTGTCCTTAGAATATATCCAATGAAGCACATAGAGTAATGGGTTCAAAAGTTATTTGAATTAATTCCTTTTTTCTGTTTGGTTTTATAACTTAATTATTTATTCTGGCTGCATGGGGCCTTTGTTGCTGTGTGTAACCTGGCCCAAATTAAAATCACTTGGTGAGCATTTGAAATATACTGATCCACATTACTCCTTTCTAGACTTATTAAATCAGATTCTCTGTGTTTAAGAGAGAACATTAAAAAAAAAAAAAACAACTCTCAGTGTGATTCTAGTTGCAGTCGAGGTTGAGGACCACTGATCTGTAGGCAGATGGGAATCACACCGTAGGCATCACAACATGCGAATGAAGGGTGTGAAGGAGAGGGAAAGGGTCTCCGGGGCTGGGACTATTTGGACTCACAGAGCATACAGGGTAGTGCGAAATAGTGAAATAAGAGGATGGATATGACTTTGAGAGGAGGAAGACATGGAAGTGGGCAAGAGCAGTGGATCTGTGACTGATCGTGAATAGGAGTATGTGATGAAAATGAAGGCAGCAGGAAGTTTGTGTCCTATTGTGGTGAATAGCTCAGTTGGTAAAGAATCTGCCTGCAATACAGGAGACACGAGTTCGATTCCTAGGTTAGGAAGATCAGCTGGAGAAGGGATAGGCTGCCCACTCCAGTATTTTTGGGCTTCACTTGTGGCTCAGCTGGTAAAGAATCCGCCCGCAATGCAGCAGACCTGTGTTCGATCCCTATGGTGGGAAGATTCTCCTGGGGAAGGGAAAGGCTACCCAGTAGTATTCTGGCCTAGAGAATTCCATAGACTGTAGTCCACGGGGTCACAAAGCATCGGACACGACTGAGCGACCCTCACTTCACTTCACTTTAGAATAAAAGAAAATTCAGGTCAGACGGTGGGTTAGGGAAGGAAATGGCAGCAGATCAGGTCAGATGGTGGGTTAGGGAAGGAAATGGCAGCAGAAAATGCATTTGGCATTTCAGAAACAGAAGGCGATGATCTGATAGGATGATGGGTGTACCAATCTCTCTGTTAACTTTTTTTGTCTAGAAATGAGCAGGAAGAATAATATCCGGTAGAAGAAACACTTCAAGCCACACAATTTTGAGCACCAGTGGTGCTGCCCACATCTGACTCTGATCTTCCTCCTTTCCTTGTGGTCCCCTGAGGATGAGCCAGGCTTCTCCAGACCCCTCCACCCCAGGCTTTTGCCCACCACCTTAGGGTCCAGATGACCTCATATTTCCTCTCTTAGGCAGAGGAAGGAGTTGATTGGACATATTTGCTTCTGGGCTTCCCAGATGGGAAGTAAAGAACCTACTTGCCAATGCAGGAGATGTAAGAGATATGGGTTTGATCCTTGGGTGNCCAATCTCTCTGTTAACTTTTTTTGTCTAGAAATGAGCAGGAAGAATAATATCCGGTAGAAGAAACACTTCAAGCCACACAATTTTGAGCACCAGTGGTGCTGCCCACATCTGACTCTGATCTTCCTCCTTTCCTTGTGGTCCCCTGAGGATGAGCCAGGCTTCTCCAGACCCCTCCACCCCAGGCTTTTGCCCACCACCTTAGGGTCCAGATGACCTCATATTTCCTCTCTTAGGCAGAGGAAGGAGTTGATTGGACATATTTGCTTCTGGGCTTCCCAGATGGGAAGTAAAGAACCTACTTGCCAATGCAGGAGATGTAAGAGATATGGGTTTGATTCTTGGGTGGGGAAGATCCCCTGGAGGAGAGCATGGCAACCCACTCCAGTATTCTTGCCTGGAGAATCCCATGGACAGAGGAGCCTGGCGGGCTACAGTCCATAGTGAGTCCACTATTTTCTCAGTAGACTTATATGGTGTAAACTTTATGGCTGCCTACCTGATGACCCAGAATGCACTGAATATTGATTTTTTTTCTTTTTTGTTCTCATAACAGCTCTTACTTACTGGGGCATGGGAGAGGCAAGAAAGTATGGAGGAAAAAAGTGAATATTTCAAAATTACCTTTTTCTACTCAAAATAAGGATAACTTCCTAAATGTGTGATTTTAGTTTTCTGATTTTCTGGTTTTCTGATTCCAAATTTCCTAATCCTTTGGTGACTCATGTGACTAAACTAAGATGTTAAAACACAAGAGATTATTTAAAAATAACAAATAACTATTAATGTTTTCGCCTTTCTGCTTTCGTATTAGTAGAGCATATTTGACCATTATAAAACAGAACTGGTTATATATTTCAAAATATATATCTTACTGTGTTAGAAAGTTCAGGAGTCCACTATTTGGGTAGAATGGTGTATCTGTCTTGCAAAAAAATGTCTTATTTTTAGTATTTGGAGGGTCAGGTTGGTGTAAGGTTGTCTCATGCTAGAGGGTCAGAGGAAAATCCCTCTGTAAGGAGGAGGCCAGCCATCAGGTGGCAGTCAAGCACTACCCATTAACATAAGAAGCAGCATCTGAGTTAGGGTTAGCGTTTATGATGGTGAAGCAATAAATTTTGTTGAAAAACAAATGTGTTTAATTTTAAGAATTTTCTGCCTCATATGTAGATAAAATTTATATAAGCCACAAACACTATTGTTAAAATCCACATAAACTAAGATAAAAGTTTATTACTTCTCCGCTATGAATAGGTAGTTTCATTTCTCCTGCATTTGTTGTTGTTATTATTATTTTAGTCTGAGTCATCTCTGACTCTTTTGCGACACTATGGACTGCAGCCCACCAGGCTCCTCTGTCCATGGAATTCTCCATGAAACAATACTGGAGTGGGTAGCCATTTCCTTCTCCAGCGGATCTTCCCAACCCAGGGATCAAACCCGTGTCTCCTACATTGGCATGTGGATTCTTTACCACTGAACCACCTGGTAGCCCTTCTCTTGCATACTTCAAACAAAGGATATTATTTAATAATTATTACATATTATTGCCCATATACTTGAAAATATATGTCAATAAATAGTGCCTAAAAGTCTTCTGTCAGAAAAATGTCCAGAACTTCTTTTGTGCAACGGGAACTGCAGCAAGATTGACGAGCTATCATGATGCACCACTACCTGGCATTTCCTGGGAGAGGCCTCCTTGTCACCTCAGAGGGTGTGCAAACTTTCAAGCCCAGTTCAGAAGGATGAGAACTGATGAACATGAGACAGTTTTACTTTTCTAAAAAAGATCATATTTGTATTCCCAAGTTAACTTTTTATTGATATAAATATTTAACGTAGCATTTGAATGCACTAAATAAAAATTTGGAGTCTCTGTATGTAATTAAAGCTGTTTAGATCCACGCTAAGGTAATTCTTGGGCTTCCCTGATGGCTCAGACAGTAAAGAATCCAGGTGCAAGGCAGGAGACCTGGGTTCAATACTTGGGTCAGGAAGATCCCCTGGAGAAGGGAATGCTACTCACTCCAGTTTCTTGCCTGGAGGATTCCAAAGACAGAGGAGCCTGGTAGGCTACAATCTATGGGGTCGTAAGGAGTCGGACACAGCTGAGTGACTAACACTTTCTGGTAAGTTAGTTATATCATAGAAAGTAACTAATGTGAACATTTTAAAGCATAGAATCAAAATCACATCATCCTTACTGATATAAATTGATTTATCTCACTGTTACTGTTCCTTTCTCTTTTAAATAGAGACTGTGTGATTTTCATTTGGTCAAATATCTTTTTGTTTCACATTTTTATTCTGGAAATTTAAAAAATATACAAAAGAAGAAAGACTAATATAATGAGCCCATTTTTATTCTTATTTCAGCTTCAATAATTGCCAACATGCTGCACTATTGTCCCATCTATTCTCTCCAACCTTTATTTTTCCAAGCATCTGAAATATTTTAAAGTAAACCCAAGAGATCATATAATTTGTCTTGTGAACACTTGTTTGTATCATCAGTAATTGAACATTTAAAAGAAAAACACCAACCACATAGTCACAACACCACTATCTCATTACTGGAGCGCTTGATATTTAACTTTGTTTCAAAGCTCAATATGACATCCTTTAGAAATAATATTTAAGTTTTGAGGGCTTAAAATGAGGATATGCTATAGACTGTTGAATAAATATTTATTTTTGAAAAATAGAACTATTTAAAAATACATTTAGTATATGTTGCAGCTAAGATGGATAAACTCTGTACAGTCAGCAAAAACAAGACCGGGAGCAGACTTTGGCTCAGATCATGAACTCCTTATTGCCAAATTCAGACTTAAATTGAAAAACGTAGGGAAAACCACTAGACCATTCAGATATGACCTAAATCAAATCCCTTACAATTATACAGTGAAAGTGACAAAATAGATTCAAGGGATTAGATCTGCTAGAGTGTCTGAAGAACTAAGGATGGTGGTTCATGACATTGCATAGGAGTTGGTGACCAAGATCACCCCCAAGAAAAAGAAATACAAAAAGGCAAAGCAACTGTCTGGTGATGCCTTATAAATAGCTGAGAAAAGAAGAGAAGCCAATGGCAGAGGAGAAAAGGAAAGACATATGCATCTGAACGCAGAGCTCCAAAGAATAGCAAGGAGAGACAAGAAAGCCTTCCTCAGGGATCAGTGCAAAGAAATAGAGGAAAACAACAGAATGGGAAAGACTAGAGATCTCGTCAAGAAAATTAGGGATACCAAGGCAATATTTCATGCAAAGATGGGCACAATAAAGAACAGAAATGGTATGGATCTAACAGAAGTGGAAGATATAAGAAGAGGTGGCAAGAATACACAGAAGAACTGTACAAAAAAGATCTTCATGATCCATGATAATGTGTGATCCATGATGGTGTGATCACTCACCTAGAGCCAGACATCCTGGAATGTGAAGTCAAGTGGGCCTTAGGAAGCATCACTTCGAACAAAGCTAATGGAGATGATGGAATTCCAGTAGAGCTATTTCAAATCCTAAAAGATGATGCTGTGAAAGTGCTGCACTCAACATGCCAGCAAATTTGGAAAACTCAGCCTTGGCCAGTCCAGTGGCTACAGTACTGGACAAGGTCAGTTTTCATTCCAATCCCAAAGAAAGGCAAAGTCAAAGATTGTTCAAACTGCTGCACAATTGCACTCATTTCACATCCTAGCAAAGTAACACTGAAAATTCTCCAAGCCAGGCTTCAACGGTACATGAACCATGAACTTCCAGATGTTCAAGCTGGATTTACAAAAGGTAGAGGAACCAGAAATCAAATTGCCAACATCTGCTAGATTGTCAAAAAAGCAAGAGAGTTCAAGAAAAACATCTACTTCTGCTTTATTAACTATACCAAAGCCTTTGACTGTGTGGATCACAATAACCTGTGGAAAATTCTGAAAGAGATGGGAATACCAGACCACCTGAACTGCCTCCTGAGAAATCTGTACGCAGGTCAAGAATCAATCATTAGAATCAGACATAGAACAATAGACTTGTTCCAAACTGGGAAAGGAGTGTGTTAAGGCTGTATATTGTGACTCTGCTTATTTAACTAATATGCAGAGTACATCATGTGAAAGTACAGAGTACATCCAGCCAGGCTGGAGGAAGCACAAGTTGGATCAAGATTTCTGGGAGAAATATCAATAACCTTAGATACGCAGATGACACCACCCTTATGGCAGAAAGTGAAGAACTAAAATGCCTCTTGATGAAAGTGAAAGAGGAGAGTGAAAAAGTTGGCTTAAAGTCAATATTCAGAAAACTAAGATCATGGCATCCGGTCCCATCACTTCATGGCAAATAGATGGGGAAACAATGGAAACACTGACAGACTTTATTTTCTTGGGCTCCAAAATCACTGCAGATGGTGACTGCAGCCATGAAATAAAACGATGCTTGCTCCTTGGAAGAAAAGCTATGACCAACCTAGACAGCATGTTAAAAAGCAGAGACATTACTTTGTTGACAAAGTTCTGTTTAGTCAAAGTTATGGCTTTTCCAGTAGACATGTATAGATGTGAAAGTTGGACCATAACGAAGGTTAAGTGCCAAAGAATTGATGCTTTTGGACTCTGGTGTTGGAGAAGACTCTTGAGAGTCCTTTGAAGTGCAAGGACATCAAACCTGCCAATGGTAAAGAAAATCAGTCCTGAATATTCATTGGAAGGACTGATGCTGAAGCAGAAGCTCCAATACTTTGGGCACCTGATGCAAAGAAGTGACTCATTGGAAAAGACCCTGATGCTGGGAAAGATTGAAGGCTGGAGGAGAAGGGGACGACAGAGGATGAGATGGCTGAATGGCATCACCGACTCAACTGACACGAGTTTGAACAAGCTCTGGCAGTTGGTGATGGACAGGGAAGCCTTGCCTGCTGCAGTCCAAGGGGTCGCAGAGAGTTGGACACGACTGAGCAACTGAACTGATAGAGACATTCCATTATTTAAACTATAAAAACCTCATGTGTGAGTCATTGGACAAATGAAAAGCATATACATTTCTAGAGACAGGCAAAGTTTTTTTTTATTTGCACGTGTATAAAAAATTTTGTACACTTTTATAAATAAGATAAGTGTGTTCCAATTAGCTAAGTTCTGTTTTATTACCACAGTCCCAGCAAAAGTTATACAAATAAAGCTACATTGGTTAAACTATGTTTGCCATGAGGCTTAAGACTTTCTGATGCTCAGCTCTGTTTATTCTGGCTTCCTTTCATTTTCAGACTTTATGTGATGTAATGTTCCCTATAAAAATCTGACATCAATATGGGTAGGATTGGATTCCTTAAACATTTTCTGTAGATAATCAGTGTTGCTAGATATTAGTATTCTCCTCCTGGGCTGCCCATATTGACCTTAGCTTCAACTGAAGCAGGCGTGAGGCGTTTGTTTACCTCAAATAACTAAAGCTTAAGATCATGGCGCAGCGTTTAGGTAAAACCAGGAGAGGCAGGCTATTGCCTAGATGAATGTAATTGATATTGCATATCCTTTAAGGAATGCAATGTTTAGATTGTATCTAGTGGTGGTGAAGAGCGAACAGACAGCTTTTTTTCCCTCTAAGATCTTGTAATTCTTCCACGCTATTTACAATATTCTATTAACCCAGGATACTGCCTGTGTGTGACAACCTTGCAGGGTTTTTCCTGGAAGATGGTTAACTAAAAATCTAAAAGAATGTACAGATTCAATTGCAAACATGAATATAAAGCAACTGCTATTTCCTCGGATTTTTCCTATCTTCTGTGTATGCCAGCTTTACATGGAATTAGTCTTGGGAAACTTGTATGAGGAAAAACATATGAAAGTTAACTTTGTCTCATCATATTTCTTGTTTAAGTCGCTAAGTCGTGTCAGACTCATCACCACACCATGGACTGTAGTCCGCCGGGCTTCTCAGTCCATGGGATTTCCCAGGCAAGAATACTGGAGTGAGTGGCCATTTCCTTCTCCAGCCTCATCAGATATCTCTAAACTTTATTTGTTGACTAACTTCTGAAACTCTAAAACCAAAGTTCTATTAATTCTATAGTAGAGAGATTGAATTCTTTGTTCAAATACAACTCCTGAGCCCTAAGCCTTGGGAATTATTTATACCTTGATGTGTATTCATCCGCTATCATTTTCTCTGGGCAAGGCTTGNATATACAAAAGAAGAAAGACTAATATAATGAGCCCATTTTTATTCTTATTTCAGCTTCAATAATTGCCAACATGCTGCACTATTGTCCCATCTATTCTCTCCAACCTTTATTTTTCCAAGCATCTGAAATATTTTAAAGTAAACCCAAGAGATCATATAATTTGTCTTGTGAACACTTGTTTGTATCATCAGTAATTGAACATTTAAAAGAAAAACACCAACCACATAGTCACAACACCACTATCTCATTACTGGAGCTCTTGATATTTAACTTTGTTTCAAAGCTCAATATGACATCCTTAAGAAATAATATTTAAGTTTTGAGGGCTTAAAATGAGGATATGCTATAGACTGTTGAATAAATATTTATTTTTGAAAAATAGAACTATTTAAAAATACATTTAGTATATGTTGCAGCTAAGATGGATAAACTCTGTACAGTCAGCAAAAACAAGACCGGGAGCAGACTTTGGCTCAGATCATGAACTCCTTATTGCCAAATTCAGACTTAAATTGAAAAACGTAGGGAAAACCACTAGACCATTCAGATATGACCTAAATCAAATCCCTTACAATTATACAGTGAAAGTGACAAAATAGATTCAAGGGATTAGATCTGCTAGAGTGTCTGAAGAACTAAGGATGGTGGTTCATGACATTGCATAGGAGTTGGTGACCAAGATCACCCCCAAGAAAAAGAAATACAAAAAGGCAAAACAGCTGTCTGGTGATGCCTTATAAATAGCTGAGAAAAGAAGAGAAGCCAATGGCAGAGGAGAAAAAGAAAGACATACCCATCTGAACGCAGAGCTCCAAAGAATAGCAAGGAGAGACAAGAAAGCCTTCCTCAGGGATCAGTGCAAAGAAATAGAGGAAAACAACAGAATGGGAAAGACTAGAGATCTCGTCAAGAAAATTAGGGATACCAAGGCAATATTTCATGCAAAGATGGGCACAATAAAGAACAGAAATGGTATGGATCTAACAGAAGTGGAAGATATAAGAAGAGGTGGCAAGAATACACAGAAGAACTGTACAAAAAAGATCTTCATGATCCATGATAATGTGTGATCCATGATGGTGTGATCACTCACCTAGAGCCAGACATCCTGGAATGTGAAGTCAAGTGGGCCTTAGGAAGCATCACTTCGAACAAAGCTAATGGAGATGATGGAATTCCAGTAGAGCTATTTCAAATCCTAAAAGATGATGCTGTGAAAGTGCTGCACTCAACATGCCAGCAAATTTGGAAAACTCAGCCTTGGCCAGTCCAGTGGCTACAGTACTGGACAAGGTCAGTTTTCATTCCAATCCCAAAGAAAGGCAAAGTCAAAGATTGTTCAAACTACTGCACAATTGCACTCATTTCACATCCTAGCAAAGTAACACTGAAAATTCTCCAAGCCAGGCTTCAACGATACATGAACCATGAACTTCCAGATGTTCAAGCTGGATTTGCAAAAGGCAGAGGAACCAGAAATCAAATTGCCAACATCTGCTAGATTGTCAAAAAAGCAAGAGAGTTCAAGAAAAACATCTACTTCTGCTTTATTAACTATACCAAAGCCTTTGACTGTGTGGATCACAATAACCTGTGGAAAATTCTGAAAGAGATGGGAATACCAGACCACCTGACCTGCCTCCTGAGAAATCTGTACGCAGGTCAAGAATCAATCATTAGAATCAGACATAGAACAATAGACTTGTTCCAAATTGGGAAAGGAGTGTGTTAAGGCTGTATATTGTGACTCTGCTTATTTAACTAATATGCAGAGTACATCATGTGAAAGTACAGAGTACATCCAGCCAGGCTGGATGAAGCACAAGTTGGATCAAGATTTCTGGGAGAAATATCAATAACCTTAGATACGCAGATGACACCACCCTTATGGCAGAAAGTGAAGAACTAAAAAGCCTCTTGATGAAAGTGAAAGAGGAGAGTGAAAAAGTTGGCTTAAAGTCAATATTCAGAAAACTAAGATCATGGCATCCGGTCCCATCACTTCATGGGAAATAGATGGGGAAACAATGGAAACATTGACAGACTTTATTTTCTTGGGCTCCAAAATCACTGCAGATGGTGACTGCAGCCATGAAATAAAACGATGCTTGCTCCTTGGAAGAAAAGCTATGACCAACCTAGACAGCATGTTAAAAAGCAGAGACATTACTTTGTTGACAAAGTTCTGTCTAGTCAAAGTTATGGCTTTTCCAGTAGACATGTATAGATGTGAAAGTTGGACCATAACGAAGGTTAAGTGCCAAAGAATTGATGCTTTTGGACTCTGGTGTTGGAGAAGACTCTTGAGAGTCCTTTGAAGTGCAAGGACATCAAACCTGCCAATGGTAAAGAAAATCAGTCCTGAATATTCATTGGAAGGACTGATGCTGAAGCAGAAGCTCCAATACTTTGGGCACCTGATGCAAAGAAGTGACTCAATGGAAAAGACCCTGATGCTGGGAAAGATTGAAGGCTGGAGGAGAAGGGGACGACAGAGGATGAGATGGCTGAATGGCATCACCGACTCAACTGACACGAGTTTGAACAAGCTCTGGCAGTTGGTGATGGACAGGGAAGCCTTGCCTGCTGCAGTCCAAGGGGTCGCAGAGAGTTGGACATGACTGAGCAACTAAACAGATAGAGACATTCCATTATTTAAACTATAAAAACCTCATGTGTGAGTCATTGGACAAATGAAAAGCATATACATTTCTAGAGACAGGCAAAGTTTTTTTTTATTTGCACGTGTATAAAAAATTTTGTACACTTTTATAAATAAGATAAGTGTGTTCCAATTAGCTAAGTTCTGTTTTATTACCACAGTCCCAGCAAAAGTTATACAAATAAAGCTACATTGGTTAAACTGTGTTTGCCGTGAGGCTTAAGACTTTCTGATGCTCAGCTCTGTTTATTCTGGCTTCCTTTCATTTTCAGACTTTATGTGATGTAATGTTCCCTATAAAAATCTGACATCAATATGGGTAGGATTGGATTCCTTAAACATTTTCTGTAGATAATCAGTGTTGTTAGATATTAGTATTCTCCTCCTGGGCTGCCCATATTGACCTTAGCTTCAACTGAAGCAGGCGTGAAGCATTTGTTTACCTCAAATAACTAAAGCTTAAGATCATGGCGCAGCGTTTAGGTAAAACCAGGAGAGGCAGGCTATTGCCTAGATGAACGTAATTGATATTGCATATCCTTTAAGGAATGCAATGTTTAGATTGTATCTAGTGGTGGTGAAGAGCGAACAGACAGCTTTTTTTCCCTCTAAGATCTTGTAATTCTTCCACGCTATTTACAATATTCTATTAACCCAGGATACTGCCTGTGTGTGACAACCTTGCAGGGTTTTTCCTGGAAGATGGTTAACTAAAAATCTAAAAGAATGTACAGATTCAATTGCAAACATGAATATAAAGCAACTGCTATTTCCTCGGATTTTTCCTATCTTCTGTGTATGCCAGCTTTACATGGAATTAGTCTTGGGAAACTTGTATGAGGAAAAACATACGAAAGTTAACTTTGTCTCATCATATTTCTTGTTTAAGTCGCTAAGTCGTGTCAGACTCATCACCACACCATGGACTGTAGTCCGCCGGGCTTCTCAGTCCATGGGATTTCCCAGGCAAGAATACTGGAGTGAGTGGCCATTTCCTTCTCCAGCCTCATCAGATATCTCTAAACTTTATTTGTTGACTAACTTCTGAAACTCTAAAACCAAAGTTCTATTAATTCTATAGTAGAGAGATTGAATTCTTTGTTCAAATACAACTCCTGAGCCCTAAGCCTTGGGAATTATTTATACCTTGATGTGTATTCATCCGCTATCATTTTCTCTGGGCAAGGCTTGAAGTTGATGGGAACGTGAGCAGACCTAGGTTGCTCTCAGAAAGAATACGTATTGGCCATCTTAAGAAGCAGGTTTATTCAACAGAATTACCTCTGGTCAGAATTTGACTAACTAAAAAGTAGCAAGTAAATTTGTGTCAGCAAGTAGCCTAAAATTACCTCTTTTGATTTCTGTTCAGGCTAAAAACGTCTGTTTAACAAAATGTTATCAGAAGTGTTTTATTGAAAACAAATATTATAGGCTGCTGTAAGAAACTGTTTAGCTAATTTCCCTGAAATACATCCTCCAACCATAAAACTGCCAACATCATCATCTACTATAAGTTATACCAATAGTTCCCCTTCATGGATCACAGCCTTGTTGTGCTGAAGGGGCTTGCGTAACTCAGTGAAGCTATGAGCAGTGCTGTGCAGGGCCACCCAAGACAAACAGATAATAGTGAAGAATTCTGACAAAACATTGCCCACTGGAGCAGGAAGAAAAACTGTGACAGAACCTAGACAAAAGTTATGACAAACCTAGACAGCATATTATAAAGCAGAGACATCACTTTGCCAACAAAGGTCTTTATACTCAAAGTTCTGGTCTTTCCAGTTCATGTATGAATGTGAGAGTTGGACTATAAAGGCTGAGCACAAGAATTGATACTTTCAAATTGTGCTGGAGAAGACTCTTGAGAATCCCTTGGAATGCAAGGAGATCAAACCAGTCAATTCTAAAGAAAATATATCATGAATATTCACTGGAAGGACTGATGCTGAAGCTGAAGCCCCAGTACTTTGGCCACCTGATAAAAAGAACTGACTCATTGGAAAAGACCCTGATACTGGAAAAGATTGAAGGCAAAAGGAGAAGGGGATGAGAGGATGAGATGATTAAATAGCATCACCAACTCAGTGGACATGAATTTGAGCAAACTCTGGGAGACAGTGAAGGACAGGGGAGCCTGGTGTGCTACAGTCCATGGGGTCACAAAGGGTCAGAATGACTTTGTGAATGAACAACAAAAACAACATAACATATAATTGGAAAACTTCCACTTCAAATGGAGTCAAGAGTATTAGAACTTGTAAGCTTCTGAGTGACACACTCCTGGGTTTTAAATTTAGTTGACACCAACTATTGGTCTATTACGCTCTCATAAATTTGATTTCTTCACCCATAGAATAGCATAATCCCTGACTAATAATAGCTGTGTTGGAGATTGTTTTAGCTGAGATGGCAAATATGAAGTCTGGCTGTCTGAATTTGGGTTATCCCAAAAGCAGATCGTAAGGCAGGGACTCCAGTGAAATAGTTTACTTGGAAGTTCGGAGAAGGGAAGTGGAGGAAGGAATCTAGTGATGGGGGGTAACCAATAAAAAGTATGTCCGTGGGTCATTGGCTACACAAAAGGCACCCAGAGCTTAATTCTGTAGGGAAAATGTGCGAAGCACACACCTTAGAAATTTCCACCTGAGGAGTGAGGGAGTTGGGATATTAATACACCAGCTTCTGGGAGGCCATTGGTTGAGAGCTTCTCCCTGGGGTATTACTTCCTTAGCACTTTATCCTGCTCCTGAACAACGGCCCTGTGGGATGCCGATGCCAGCGTCAGAATCTCACTGGAGCACACCAAAAATTCCTCAGGAATGTGGGCTGGGCACTAATGTGACTTCTACACTAGCACAATGTTTTCCCAGGCTTCAGCAAAAGATGAAGATTCCCTGGTGGCTCAGTGGTAAAGAATGTGCTGCCAAGGCAGGAGACACAAGTTCAATCCCTGGGTCAGGAAGATCCCTTGGAGAAGAAAATGGCTACCCATTCCAGTATTCTTGCCTAGAGAATCCATGGACAGAGGAGCCTAGCGGGTTACAGTCCATGGGGGTCTCAAAAGAGTCAGACACAACTTAGTGACTAAACAACAATAATAAAAGATAGCTATGGAAAGAAAAAGTTAAACTACCTTTATCAGACGATGTTATTGAACACTATACTTTTCCCTTTATAACATACTTTCTCTTCTGAATTAGTTAGCATAGCTAAGCTGCTTTTTAAAAAAGTCACAAATGCTGTGGTTTAAAGAATGAAGATATTTCCTTCTTATGTATTAGTCCAGTATTCAGCAAGACAGATTCACAGAGCTCACATTCAGGGAAGCAGGTTCCTTCTATCCTGCTGCTCCACCGTAGGAGCAGGAGGAGACATGAGGGTGATGTCTTTGTTTACATGATCCAAGTAGAATGCGCCATGTCTAGGTTCCAGCCAGTGAGAAGCAGAAAAGAGGGGAGAAGACTGTTTCCCCACTGCCTCAGGCTTAGCCAGACCCAGAAGTGGCCGCATCGTTCCTGCTCTCAAGAGAGAGCTTGGTCACGAAGCCGTGTCTCACTGCAGGGGAGTCTGGGGACGCCGGCCAGCTGGGTGATCAGTGTCCAGTGACAGGTCAATTACTATGGGAAAGGGGAGAAGGGGACTCAGTGTCCAAGCAGCACTGTCTGCCACATCTTGGTAGTATGGCATCTATTTTAGGCTTGATTGAGCTTCTTGTAAATCTCACTAACCATAGAGGACAGGATATGAACCTGTCCACCTATCTGGTGTCTTTCACTGAAGTTGAGTCACAGAGCTATTTACATACTATTGACAAGGGCTTGGATGTCACCACCTCTCTTCTCTTCACATCTTCTTCACGCAACCATGTACTTACCCAGCACTTTCCCTGCTCTCACTCAAGACGGTTAGTGTCTGCCTGCAGACAGGGAGACCTGGGTTAGATCCCTCAGCTGGGAAGATCCCCTGGAGAAGGAAATGGCAATCCACTCCAGTACTCTTGCCTGGAAAATTCCGTGGACTGAGGAGCCTGGTAGACTACAGTCCATGGGGTCGCAAAGAGTCAGACACGACTGAGCGACTTTACTTCTTCACTTTGTAGACGTCAGTGTCTTGGTTTTTCAACGTGCATGCTAAGTTGCTTCAGTTGTGTCTGACTCTTTGCGACTCTATGGATTGTAGCCTTCCAGGCTCCTTTGCCCATGGGATTCTCCAGGCAGGAATACTGAGTGGGTTGCCATTTCTTCCGCCACGGGATCTTGGCGGAAGATCCCTGAACCAGGATCTTCTTCCTGAACCAGGGCTTGAACTTGCCTCTCTTATGTCTCCTGCATTGGCAGGCAGGTTCTTTACCACTAGTACCACCTGGGAATGATTTTTTCAATAGCGTATATTTGAATGGAGGCTTAGCTAATTAATTGAGTGCTTGCCTCTCTTCTTCCCCCTACTGAATAAACTCTACTGCTTCATTGATCAGAAAGGAGAGTGAAAGGGAAATGAATGAAAACCACCAGAATTGTAGAGTTCTACAATTCTATACATAGTAAATTATAAGAAAAGTATATTTAATAAATTCTATAAAGTAAAATGCTTGAAAGTCCCCAGTCTGCTGATATATCACACAAGGGATTCTGTTCTCAGATAATAAGCAATGGGATACAATCTGGAGCTATATTTTAAGAAAATGCTGCTTTTGGGGGCTCTAAGCTACCTAGAGAAGAACTAAAGAGCCTCTTGATGAAAGTGAAAGGGGAGAGTGAAAAAGTTGGTCTATAGCTCAACATTCAGAAAACTAAGATCATGGCATTTGGTCCCATCACTTCATGGCAAAGAGATTGGGAAACCATGGAAACAGTGGCTGACTTTATTTTTTGGGCTCCGAAATCACTGGAGATGGTGACTGCAGCCATGAAATTAAAAGACGCTTACTCCTTGGAAGAAAAGTTATGACCAACCTAGACAGCATNGGTAGTTTAACTTTTTCTTTCCATAGCTATCTTTTATTATTGTTGTTTAGTCACTAAGTTGTGTCTGACTCTTTTGAGACCCCCATGGACTGTAACCCGCTAGGCTCCTCTGTCCATGGATTCTCTAGGCAAGAATACTGGAATGGGTAGCCATTTTCTTCTCCAAGGGATCTTCCTGACCCAGGGATTGAACTTGTGTCTTCTGCCTTGGCAGCACATTCTTTACCACTGAGCCACCAGGGAATCTTCATCTTTTGCTGAAGCCTGGGAAAACATTGTGCTAGTGTAGAAGTCACATTAGTGCCCAGGCCACATTCCTGAGGAATTTTTGGTGTGCTCCAGTGAGATTCTGACGCTGGCATCGGCATCCCACAGGGCCGTTGTTCAGGAGCAGGATAAAGTGCTAAGGAAGTAATACCCCAGGGAGAAGCTCTCAACCAATGGCCTCCCAGAAGCTGGTGTATTAATATCCCAACTCCCTCACTCCTCAGGTGGAAATTTCTAAGGTGTGTGCTTCGCACATTTTCCCTACAGAATTAAGCTCTGGGTGCCTTTTGTGTAGCCAACTGACCCACGGACATACTTTTTATTGGTTACCCCCCATCACTAGATTCCTTCCTCCACTTCCCTTCTCCGAACTTCCAAGTAAACTATTTCACTGGAGTCCCTGCCTTACAATCTGCTTTTGGGATAACCCAAATTCAGACAGCCAGACTTCATATTTGCCATCTCAGCTAAAACAATCTCCAACACAGCTATTATTAGTCAGGGATTATGCTATTCTATGGGTGAAGAAATCAAATTTATGAGAGCGTAATAGACCAATAGTTGGTGTCAACTAAAATTAAAACCCAGGAGTGTGTCACTCAGAAGCTTACAAGTTCTAATACACTTGACTCCTTTGAAGTGGAAGTTTTCCAATTATATGTTATGTTGTTTTTGTTGTTCATTCACAAAGTCATTCTGACCCTTTGTGACCCCATGGACTGTAGCACACCAGGCTCCCCTGTCCTTCACTGTCTCCCAGAGTTTGCTCAAATTCATGTCCACTGAGTTGGTGATGCTATTTAATCATCTCATCCTCTCATCCCCTTCTCCTTTTGCCTTCAATCTTTTCCAGTATCAGGGTCTTTTCCAATGAGTCAGTTCTTTTTATCAGGTGGCCAAAGTACTGGGGCTTCAGCTTCAGCATCAGTCCTTCCAGTGAATATTCATGATATATTTTCTTTAGAATTGACTGGTTTGATCTCCTTGCATTCCAAGGGATTCTCAAGAGTCTTCTCCAGCACAATTTGAAAGTATCAATTCTTGTGCTCAGCCTTTATAGTCCAACTCTCACATTCATACATGAACTGGAAAGACCAGAACTTTGAGTATAAAGACCTTTGTTGGCAAAGTGATGTCTCTGCTTTATAATATGCTGTCTAGGTTTGTCATAACTTTTGTCTAGGTTTTGTCACAGTTTTTCTTCCTGCTCCAGTGGGCAATGTTTTGTCAGAATTCTTCACTATTATCTGTTTGTCTTGGGTGGCCCTGCACAGCACTGCTCATAGCTTCACTGAGTTACGCAAGCCCCTTCAGCACAACAAGGCTGTGATCCATGAAGGGGAACTATTGGTATAACTTATAGTAGATGATGATGTTGGCAGTTTTATGGTTGGAGGATGTATTTCAGGGAAATTAGCTAAACAGTTTCTTACAGCAGCCTATAATATTTGTTTTCAATAAAACACTTCTGATAACATTTTGTTAAACAGACGTTTTTAGCCTGAACAGAAATCAAAAGAGGTAATTTTAGGCTACTTGCTGACACAAATTTACTTGCTACTTTTTAGTTAGTCAAATTCTGACCAGAGGTAATTCTGTTGAATAAACCTGCTTCTTAAGATGGCCAATACGTATTCTTTCTGAGAGCAACCTAGGTCTGCTCACGTTCCCATCAACTTCAAGCCTTGCCCAGAGAAAATGATAGCGGATGAATACACATCAAGGTATAAATAATTCCCAAGGCTTAGGGCTCAGGAGTTGTATTTGAACAAAGAATTCAATCTCTCTACTATAGAATTAATAGAACTTTGGTTTTAGAGTTTCAGAAGTTAGTCAACAAATAAAGTTTAGAGATATCTGATGAGGCTGGAGAAGGAAATGGCCACTCACTCCAGTATTCTTGCCTGGGAAATCCCATGGACTGAGAAGCCCGGCGGACTACAGTCCATGGTGTGGTGATGAGTCTGACACGACTTAGCGACTTAAACAAGAAATATGATGAGACAAAGTTAACTTTCATATGTTTTTCCTCATACAAGTTTCCCAAGACTAATTCCATGTAAAGCTGGCATACACAGAAGATAGGAAAAATCCGAGGAAATAGCAGTTGCTTTATATTCATGTTTGCAATTGAATCTGTACATTCTTTTAGATTTTTAGTTAACCATCTTCCAGGAAAAACCCTGCAAGGTTGTCACACACAGGCAGTATCCTGGGTTAATAGAATATTGTAAATAGCGTGGAAGAATTACAAGATCTTAGAGGGAAAAAAAGCTGTCTGTTCGCTCTTCACCACCACTAGATACAATCTAAACATTGCATTCCTTAAAGGATATGCAATATCAATTACGTTCATCTAGGCAATAGCCTGCCTCTCCTGGTTTTACCTAAACGCTGCGCCATGATCTTAAGCTTTAGTTATTTGAGGTAAACAAACGCCTCACGCCTGCTTCAGTTGAAGCTAAGGTCAATATGGGCAGCCCAGGAGGAGAATACTAATATCTAGCAACACTGATTATCTACAGAAAATGTTTAAGGAATCCAATCCTACCCATATTGATGTCAGATTTTTATAGGGAACATTACATCACATAAAGTCTGAAAATGAAAGGAAGCCAGAATAAACAGAGCTGAGCATCAGAAAGTCTTAAGCCTCACGGCAAACACAGTTTAACCAATGTAGCTATATTTGTATAACTTTTGCTGGGACTGTGGTAATAAAACAGAACTTAGCTAATTGGAACACACTTATCTTATTTATAAAAGTGTACAAAATTTTTTATACACGTGCAAATAAAAAAACTTTGCCTGTCTCTAGAAATGTATATGCTTTTCATTTGTCCAATGACTCACACATGAGGTTTTTATAGTTTAAATAATGGAATGTCTCTATCAGTTCAGTTGCTCAGTCGTGTCCAACTCTCTGCGACCCCTTGGACTGCAGCAGGCAAGGCTTCCCTGTCCATCACCAACTGCCAGAGCTTGTTCAAACTCGTGTCAGTTGAGTCGGTGATGCCATTCAGCCATCTCATCCTCTGTCGTCCCCTTCTCCTCCAGCCTTCAATCTTTCCCAGCATCAGGGTCTTTTCCATTGAGTCACTTCTTTGCATCAGGTGCCCAAAGTATTGGAGCTTCTGCTTCAGCATCAGTCCTTCCAATGAATATTCAGGACTGATTTTCTTTACCATTGGCAGGTTTGATGTCCTTGCACTTCAAAGGACTCTCAAGAGTCTTCTCCAACACCAGAGTCCAAAAGCATCAATTCTTTGGCACTTAACCTTCGTTATGGTCCAACTTTCACATCTATACATGTCTACTGGAAAAGCCATAACTTTGACTAAACAGAACTTTGTCAACAAAGTAATGTCTCTGCTTTTTAACATGCTGTCTAGGTTGGTCATAGCTTTTCTTCCAAGGAGCAAGCATCGTTTTATTTCATGGCTGCAGTCACCATCTGCAGTGATTTTGGAGCCCAAGAAAATAAAGTCTGTCAGTGTTTCCATTGTTTCCCCATCTATTTGCCATGAAGTGATGGGACCGGATGCCATGATCTTAGTTTTCTGAATATTGACTTTAAGCCAACTTTTTCACTCTCCTCTTTCACTTTCATCAAGAGGCATTTTAGTTCTTCACTTTCTGCCATAAGGGTGGTGTCATCTGCGTATCTAAGGTTATTGATATTTCTCCCAGAAATCTTGATCCAACTTGTGCTTCCTCCAGCCTGGCTGGATGTACTCTGTACTTTCACATGATGTACTCTGCATATTAGTTAAATAAGCAGAGTCACAATATACAGCCTTAACACACTCCTTTCCCAGTTTGGAACAAGTCTATTGTTCTATGTCTGATTCTAATGATTGATTCTTGACCTGCGTACAGATTTCTCAGGAGGCAGTTCAGGTGGTCTGGTATTCCCATCTCTTTCAGAATTTTCCACAGGTTATTGTGATCCACACAGTCAAAGGCTTTGGTATAGTTAATAAAGCAGAAGTAGATGTTTTTCTTGAACTCTCTTGCTTTTTTGACAATCTAGCAGATGTTGGCAATTTGATTTCTGGTTCCTCTACCTTTTGTAAATCCAGCTTGAACATCTGGAAGTTCATGGTTCATGTACCGTTGAAGCCTGGCTTGGAGAATTTTCAGTGTTACTTTGCTAGGATGTGAAATGAGTGCAATTGTGCAGCAGTTTGAACAATCTTTGACTTTGCCTTTCTTTGGGATTGGAATGAAAACTGACCTTGTCCAGTACTGTAGCCACTGGACTGGCCAAGGCTGAGTTTTCCAAATTTGCTGGCATGTTGAGTGCAGCACTTTCACAGCATCATCTGTTAGGATTTGAAATAGCTCTACTGGAATTCCATCATCTCCATTAGCTTTGTTCGAAGTGATGCTTCCTAAGGCCCACTTGACTTCACATTCCAGGATGTCTGGCTCTAGGTGAGTGATCACACCATCATGGATCACACATTATCATGGATCATGAAGATCTTTTTTGTACAGTTCTTCTGTGTATTCTTGCCACCTCTTCTTATATCTTCCACTTCTGTTAGATCCATACCATTTCTGTTCTTTATTGTGCCCATCTTTGCATGAAATATTGCCTTGGTATCCCTAATTTTCTTGACGAGATCTCTAGTCTTTCCCATTCTGTTGTTTTCCTCTATTTCTTTGCACTGATCCCTGAGGAAGGCTTTCTTGTCTCTCCTTGCTATTCTTTGGAGCTCTGCGTTCAGATGCATATGTCTTTCCTTTTCTCCTCTGCCATTGGCTTCTCTTCTTTTCTCAGCTATTTATAAGGCATCACCAGACAGTTGCTTTGCCTTTTTGTATTTCTTTTTCTTGGGGGTGATCTTGGTCACCAACTCCTATGCAATGTCATGAACCACCATCCTTAGTTCTTCAGACACTCTAGCAGATCTAATCCCTTGAATCTATTTTGTCACTTTCACTGTATAATTGTAAGGGATTTGATTTAGGTCATATCTGAATGGTCTAGTGGTTTTCCCTACGTTTTTCAATTTAAGTCTGAATTTGGCAATAAGGAGTTCATGATCTGAGCCAAAGTCTGCTCCCGGTCTTGTTTTTGCTGACTGTACAGAGTTTATCCATCTTAGCTGCAACATATACTAAATGTATTTTAAAATAGTTCTATTTTTCAAAAATAAATATTTATTCAACAGTCTATAGCATATCCTCATTTTAAGCCCTCAAAACTTAAATATTATTTCTAAAGGATGTCATATTGAGCTTTGAAACAAAGTTAAATATCAAGAGCTCCAGTAATGAGATAGTGGTGTTGTGACTATGTGGTTGGTGTTTTTCTTTTAAATGTTCAATTACTGATGATACAAACAAGTGTTCACAAGACAAATTATATGATCTCTTGGGTTTACTTTAAAATATTTCAGATGCTTGGAAAAATAAAGGTTGGAGAGAATAGATGGGACAATAGTGCAGCATGTTGGCAATTATTGAAGCTGAAATAAGAATAAAAATGGGCTCATTATATTAGTCTTTCTTCTTTTGTATATNCTGCCTTCAGATGATAATGGGAATAGCCTCCCACACAGCTATTTAACACAGCCCCTCCTCTTCCAGTAAAGCTTCAGGAAGGACATGGCTTAGATGCCACATGTGTGTGTGCTAAGCTGCTTCAGTCGTGTCCGACTCTTTGCGGCCCCATGGACTGTAGCCTGCCAGGCTCCCCTGTCCATGGGATTCTCCAGGCAAGAACACTGGAGTGGGCTGCCATGCCCTGCTCCAGGGGCTCATCTCGACCCAGGACCATAACTTAGTCTTTTAGTCTCCTGCACTGGCTGGCGGGTTCGTTACCACCTGCATCACCTGGGAAGCCTGGCTTGGATACCACCAGTGAAGCTATCTCCTCTTTACTATGGGAAAACTCTGTGACCCAGGTTTCCCAGATTTTCTTTCTAGTAAGTTAAATCACAGCTAAAGAAGCTGGGAAAAACCCTCAACTTCAAAAACCCTGCAGTCATCCCTACTGTCTTACTAAAGAAGCCCTGTGCCAGCATCTCCTGGAACTCTAGATCTCAAGACTCAGCTTTAGAAAGAGAAGACTTTGAATGAAAAACCGTTTCAGGGAAGGGGTGGAAATGAAATGCATTGGCTTAACATTTGCAAAATAAAATAACTAACATACAGAAGGTGTTCATTCTCAGCCATGTTCTGTGAGAAAGCACTTAATGCCCCTCAAAATTAAGATTCTTTACATAGACTTGATAAGCCAAATAAACAGATGCCTCTGTCAGATACTCTGTCAAGATTCAGCTGATCCTCAGAGGTCAAGGTTCAGCTGATTTTAGAACTAAGATCTTGTTCTAAATACTCTGTGGTTCTCTGATCTTATCTTTGACAAGCCAAAAAGTAAATTTTTTAAAAAATTGAAGTATAGTTGATTTACAATTTTGTACTAATTTATGCTGTACAGAAAAGTGACTCAGTTATACACATACATATCTTTTTTTATGTTCTTTTCCAATATGGTTTATCCCAGGAGATTGAATATAGTTCCCTGTGCTACACAGATTCTCAGACACAGAGAACAGACTCATGGTTGCCAAGTGAGAAGGCGCAAAGGAGAGGGGATGACTGGGAGTTTGGATTTAGTAGACGCAAACTATTACACTTGGAATGGATAAACAACAGAAAGTATTTTATATCAGGTTTCCACTTAGGGCTTTGTTTACTCATTTAAGTATCTCAAACCTAAACTGCAAGTTTTAATGTTTTAGGGTGGCATGAAATGGTTTTCCAAAATGGAGCGAGGATTATTAAAAAGTCCCTAAATCTTGTGATGTTTCACATTTTAATGGGTTCTAGTGCCAGGCGGTGGTAACCATTGCATTTCATGTATATTGTTACTTTAGTTGACTTTGGATAACCCTGACTAAAGAAAAGTTCTCTCTACCAATGTGCAGGTTTCCAAACATAAGCAGAGAAGTACACAAATGCTGAGTAATCAGAGTTACGGAAGGACCAAATAAGAAGAGGCCAGGTGGAGTTTGTCTGGAAAGGTTTTATAATGCCTCTGTGATTAACAAACCTAAGGAAAGCATCTGAAGCTTCTTTGAAATGCTAAGAATGAACTATTGGGAACAACTGTGCTTCAAAGAGTAGCAAAGTATGTGAGGCCACATCTCATGGGGTGGGGGGAAGGAATTCTATACCCTCAATAAATTATTTAGAAAGGAGTAGAAGGTTGAGTTGGACAAATTTAGAAGAGCTTCTTCTATTAACTCATCAACTCAAACTACTCCCTCCAAAGCCTAAATCCCTGGATTCCCAAAGGAAGTTCTTGGGACTTTGTGCTGCACACTAGATAGTCTCAGAAACGCATTTCCGGATCAGATGGGACTTAAAGAAAGGAAACTATGTGGAAACCTAGATAGTTCTGTAAAATATCTTTAGATGTATGAAAAGGGGCTTAAGAAATGAAGTAAAGGAGGAAACATTCTGCTTTATAAATTATAATGACATTATCAACACACATTCATTGAGTATCAACAAGGAGCAAGGCTTGTTCCTAGAAACAAAAAGTTGTAAGTTTGTCCCTCTTGTCAAGACACTTCATCTCACTGATGTGATAGAGAATTAGAAGGCATACAATTGTCATAAAATCAACACAACAGAATTAGGACAAAGGATCGTAAACAGTCTTCTCTAATGCAAGAGCTTGGGAGGAAAACAAACTTTTTGAAAGGGTTGATTAGTCAAAGACGTGGACAGATAATCTTTAGACAACGAGTACACCACACACATAACAAAGACTAGCCATTTCTCAAATATTCATGATTGTGAGGACAGAAATTATGCAGGTGATTGAAATATACCTATGAGTCTCAAGTTTTATAGTCAAATTTCAAAAATCTCACACTTTCTTACATCATGCATCCATCTCCCCAAATCACAGGGCCTAACTGGAGTTTCACCAATCACTTGACTAAAAATTATTTTATAATCACAAGGTGTTACCATCTGCAAGCTAGTGTCACTGGGAGAAAGAGCCTGGCCACCATTTAAAAAGCCAGAAATGCGGGTTTCTCACTGGCCCATGTTTGTGGAGACCTATAATCTGTTACTTAAGAAGCCCCCTCTGGCAGTCTCCTACATCTCATGTCAGATAGAGTCACAGAAGCCCTCTCCGCTTCTAAGCTAATTAACTGACTGCTTGCCTCTCTTCCTCCTACTAAATAAACTCTACTTCTTTGATTGAAAAGAAGAGTGAAAGGGAAGTGAGTGAAAGTCATCACAGGAAGTCCTACAATTCCACATATAATATATTATAAGAATAAGTACACCCCTCCCCTTCCTCCCTAAGCTCCCAACAGCTCCACCCAAAGGCCAAGGGGCAAAAATCTGCTTTTCCACAGTCACTGTAATGCAATCTCCCCTCCCACCACCACACTCCATTTTCCTTCTTCCTCCATCACCGATGGAGCACCAAGCAAGCAGTAGATGGAAAAGTCTTGCCACGTGTCACATACGCACCAGAGAGCTGTATGTGATTGGACGGTGAAAGATCGTCTCCCCCATCGCTGCTCTAGGAACCTGTTGAGACCCAACACTGGGATTTCCATCAGGCTGACTGCACAGCCATCTGCTCAGGTCACTACAGAAGAGCAATAGA
>SJYW01037729.1:496604-526908 GCA_006410735.1 Raphicerus campestris | reverse complement strand
TAAATGTGTCAACCATTTTCCTAGTATATTTTAAATACATTTCAGTTTTTTTTTCTTTTTTTTTTTCATTTCAGTTTTTAAATGGTTTTTACAAAATCAGTGCAAAAACAGTACAGAAAGTTCCCAAATGTTCAAAAACCAGTTTCCCCTTTTATTAACATACGATGTAAGTATGGTATATTGGATACAATTAATGAATCTATGCAGATAGATTATTATTAACTAAAGTGTATTTTATTCACATTTCCTTAGTATTTACTTACTGTCGCTTTTCTGTTCCAGGTGCCTGTGCAGGATAATGCATTACATGTATTTTTTGTCTTTTCCTGTGGTCATGTATGGATGTGAGAGCNTGTATTTTATTCACATTTCCTTAGTATTTACTTACTGTCGCTTTTCTGTTCCAGGTGCCTGTGCAGGATAATGCATTACATGTATTTTTTGTCTTTTCCTGTGGTCATGTATGGATGTGAGAGCTGGACTGTGAAGAAGGCTGAGTGTCGAAGAATTGATGCTTTTGAACTGTGGTGTTGGAGAAGACTCTTGAGAGTCCCTTGGACTGCAAGGAGATCCAACCAGTCCATTCTGAAGGAGATCAGCCCTGGGATTTCTTTGGAAGGACTGATGCTAAAGCTGAAACTCCAGTACTGTGGCCACCTCATGCAAAGTGTTGACTCATTGGAAAAGACCCTGATGCTGGGAGGGATTGGGGGCAGGAGGAGAAGGGGACGACAGAGGATGAGATGGCTGGATAGCATCATGGACTCAATGGACGTGAATCTGAGTGAACTCCGGGAGATGGTGATGGGCAAGGAGGCCTGGCGTGCTGCGATTCATGGGGTCGCAATAGTCGGACACAACTGAGTGACTGAACTGAACTAAAGGTTAATATCAGCTTAGGGATGAGCAAGACCATCCCCAAGAAAAAGAAATGCAAAAAGGCAAAATGATTTTCTAAAGAGGCCTTACAAATAGTTGAGAAAAGAAGAGAAGCTGAAGGCAAAGGAGAAAAGGAAAGATATACCCATTTGAATGCAGAGTTCCAAAAACAGCAAGGAGAGATAACAAAGCCTTCCTCAGTGATCAATGCAAAGAAATAAAGGAAAACAATAGAATGGGAAAGACTAGAGATCTCTTTGAGAAAATTAGAGATACCAAGGGAATATTTCATGCAAAGATGGGCACAATAAAGGACAGAAATGATATGGAGCTAACAGAACCAGAAGATATTAAGAAGAAGTGGCAAGAATACACAGAAGAACTATACAAAAAAGATTTTCATGACCCAGATAACCATGATGGTGTGATCACTCACCTAGAACCAGACATCCTGGAATGCGAAGTTAAATGGGCCTTAGGAAGCATCACTATGAAGAAAGCTAGTAGAGGTGATGGAACTCCAGTTGAGCTATTTCAAATCCTGAAAGATGATACTGTGAAAGAGCTGCACTCAATATGCCAGCAAATTTATTAAATTCAGCAGTGGCCACAGGACAGGAAAAGGTCAGTTTTTATTCCAATCCCAAAGAAAGGCAATGCCAAGGAATGCTCAAACTACCGCACAATTGCACTCATCTCACGTGCCAGCAAAGAAATGCTCAAAATTCTCCAAGGCAGATTTCAACAGTATGTAAACTATGAATTTCCAGATGTTCAAGCTGGAAGGCAGAAGAGGCAGAGAAACCAGAGGTCAAATTACCAACATCTGTTGGATCATCAAAAAAACAAGAGAGTTTCAGAAAAACATCTACTTCTGCTTTATTGACTACGCCAAAACCTTTGACTGTGAGGATCACAACAAACTCTGGAAAATTCTTAAAGAGGTAGGAATACCACACCACTTGACCTGCCTCCTGAGAAATCTGTATGCAGGTCAAGAAGCAAAAGTTAGAACTTGGATATGGAACAACAGACTGGTTCCAAATTGGGAAAGGAGTATGTCACGGCTGTATATTGTCACCTTGCTGATTTAACTTATATGCAGAGTACATCATGAGAAATGCTGGACTGGATGAAGAACATGCTGGAATCAAGATTGCTGGGAGAAGTCTCAATAACCTCAGATATGCAGGTGATACCACCCTTATGGCAGAAAGCAAAGAAGAACTAAAGAGTCTTTTGATGAAAGTGGAAGTGAAGAGTGAAAAAGTTGGCTTACAACTCAGCATTCAGAAAACTAAGATCATGGCATCCAGTCCCATCACTTCATGGCAAATAGATGGGGAAACAATAGAAACAGTGACAGACTTTATTTTTCTGGGCTCCCAAATCACTGCAGATGATAGCTGCAGCCATGAAATTAAAAGATGTTTGCTTCTTGGAAGCAAAGCTATGACCAACCTAGACACCATATTAAAAGGCAGAGACATTACTTTGCCAACAAAGGTCCATCTAGTCATAGCTATGGTATTTCCAGCTGTGATACATAGATGTGAGGGTTGGACTATAAAGACAGCTAAGTGCCAAAGAATTGATGCTTTTGAACTGTAGTGTTGGAGAAGAGTCTTGAGAGTCCCTTGGACTGCAAGGAGATCCAACCAGTCCGTCCTAAAGGAGATCAGTCCTGAATATTTACTGGAAGGACTGATGCTGAAGCTGAAACTCCAATACCATGTTCACCTGATGTGAAGAACTAACTCATTGGAAAAGACCCTGATGCTAGGAAAGATTGAAGGCGGGAGGAGATGGAGGCAACAGAGCATGAGTTAGTTGGATGATACCACCAACTCAATGGGTATGAGTTTGAGTAAGTTCCCTGAGTTAGTGATGGACAGGGAAGCCTGGCATATTATAGTACATGGGATCACAGACAACTGAGTTGGACAGCTGAGCAGCTGAACTGAACTGATCCCTAAGCTGCTCTTGGCTGTGACTATTTCTCAGACTTTCTATGGTTTTGATGACTCTGGTAGTTTTAAGGGGTACTCATCATATATTTTGTAGAATGTCCCTCTATTGTCATGTCTGATATTTTCTCATGATAAAACCAAGTTCAGAAGTTTTGGGGAGAAAGATCAGAGATAAAAATGCAATTTTTATTACATCATACATCATTTTTATTACACACATACTATAGACATGATTTATGTCTGTTGATGCAGACCTTGAAATTGTGTGGCTCAAAGAGTTATTGTCAGGTTTTCATTGCAAAATTACCATTTCTGTGTTGTACTTTTTGGAAAGAAATCTTTCTTATACACAGTCCATATAGAAGGAGAAAAATCACCTCTCTGAGGGAAGAGCATCTACATGAATTATTTGAAGTTCTTTCACTTAGGAGATTTGTCTTTCCACTGTCATTTATTTATTCATTTAGTTAATTACAATTCTTTGAGAATAAACTCTCTTTTTTTCCCTCCAGTCCTGGAAATGCAGGCTGTTATTTTCACAACTACCACTGAGCAGGGGATGGGAGTGAAACTGGAGTTAGTTGAAATTTCACAGAATTCTGTTCTTACTGAAAATTGGTCTGAATGTGATCAAACTGGCACCAAGAAAGCAAGTGATAGAAGTATGAAGTCAGTGTCATTACTATATTTGGAAACTTGTGTAGTACTCTGAAAAGATATAAAGAAGGTTTCTTGATTGGATACTTTTCCTTCACAATTAAGCTTTACACCTTATTTTATTGTTCATATGAAAATATATCTAAACAATAAGTATGAATTGTATTCTTAAAAGTACCACAGAATCCTCACAGTACATTTAAATTCAGGGATTATAACAGCAAATGATATAAGGTACTGCAGAAGTAAAAGATACCAATGAAAAGCAATTTGGACAAGAAATGCAGATTAAAAAGCAATGGAACAATGTTATTAGAACACCTCAATGCCAGGCTATTTTCTTCCTTCCCTTGTCACTCACTAACTTAGACTTAAACTGAACTTTAAAGGCCATGACTGTTGAACCTGCTTAATGGGACAAAGGCTCTTTGCCAATTTTCAAATTTGTCAGGAATGCTAAAGTCATGTTAGGTATCAGTGTCCGACCCAGGAGCTAGAAGGCATCCAAGTGCAAATTACATTCTGCTTGGCACCTGGAGGTTTGGAGAAAGGGACTTTTTGCATTTTTCTCTCCTCTGCCAAAAATCTGTTGGGAGAGAATTTTCCAAGAATTCTCAATAGATGCACCTGAAGTCATTATAGATCAGTGATTCTCAACCTGTGCCATGCATTTTAATCACTGTTGAGCTATAAATATTCTCATGCCAAAATCTCATCTCCAGAGATGCTGATTTAATTGAGCTGGAGTGTATTCTGGGAAGTGATTTTAAAAGCCCCTAGGTATTCTAATTTACAGCCAACGTTGTGAATAATGGATATCCTCAGCCTGGGAATTAAAGGAGACTCTAAAAATAAGCGTATTTATTTTTTCCATATTCCTGTCAGTAGGTAGGATCATCTCTTCCTGAGCCCAGATATCAGTTATAAGATAGCTTGTTTTCTGAACAGCTGCTTGCTATTAGCTGGTCCTTCCACTCCTTCTAGGATCTACGCTTTAATTAACTCTTTTCTCTACATGCTATCTATTTAAACATATGAATTTAAATATATATCTTTCCAAGATATGAGCAACATAATTTTGAGGGTGACAGTGAATGGATAGGAACAAAAACTTCTGCAAGGTTATCATTTATAAATCTATATATTTGTTTATTTTTGGTAGGCCTTGATGTCTTATACACCTACATCTTAGTAGATATAGCATTTTAGAGACAACAAACATTTTTAATCCTAAAATGCTTTATTTTTCACGTCAATATGTGTATATTAATATGTGCATAATTTTTTAAAGTTTTCAGTTTTTTAGGTTGGTTTTTTTTTAGTTGTAAGTTAACCATTTTTGTGTTTAAGTCCTAATATCATTGAACTAGTAAATATCAATACATTGACTGAAGCTAAACTTTATGACCTTTTAATCACTTTTCACTTTCATGCATTGGAGAAGGAAATGGCAACCCACTCCAGTGTTCTTACCTGGAGAATCCCAGGGACTGGGGAACCTGGTGGGCTGCCATCTATGGGGTCGCACAGAGTCGGACTCGACTGAAGCGACTTAGCAGCAGCAGCAGCAACACTAACACTGTTACTGGATTTTCCTAGGTGGCGCTAGTGGTAAAGAGCTCACCTGCCAATGCAGGAGATAAAAGAAATACCGGTTCGATCATTAGGAAGATCCACTGAAGAAGAAAATGGCAATCCACTCCAGTATTCTTGCCTGGAGAATCCCATGGACGGAGGAGCCACGTCCCTGGTGTCACAGAGTTGGAAATGACAGAAGCAACTTAGCACATACCACTATTGTATTGCTTGGTGTCCAAGAATGGTTTGGGAGCATATGCTAGTAAGTTTACACTGTTGCATCTACCTTAAAGTCACTCAGTCGTGTCCGACTCTTTCTGACCCCGTGGACTGTAACCTACTAGGCTTCTCCGTCCATGGGATTCTCCAGGCAAGAATACTGGAGTGGGTTGCCATTTCCTTCTCCAAGGAATCTTCCCCACCCAGGGATCGAACCCGGGTCTCCCACATTGGAGGCAGACGCTTTAACATCCTTGCTGCTGCTAAGTCACGTCAGTCGAGTTTGACTCTGTGCGACCCCATAGATGGCAGCCCACCAGGATCCTCCGTCCCTGGGATTCTCCAGGCAAGAACACTGGAGTGGGTTGCCATTTCCTTCTCCAATGCATGAAAGTAAAAAGGGAAAGTGAAGTCGCTCAGTCGTATCCGACTCTTCGCGACCCCATGGACTGCAGCCTACCAGGCTCCTCCGTCCATATAGGATTTTCCAGGCTAGAGTACTGGAGTGGGGTGCCATTGCCTTCTTGGGAACTATCAAAGAACATTACTCATAGAACTAGATTCCTTGGGATATAAGCTTTGAACTGTTTTCAAAGGCATTTGTAGCAATCTGAAGAGAAAATTAACTAGTCTCCTACCAAATTAAAAAAGTACATAGAGAAAGAAACAATATTTTTGCTGGAGATTTTACTGTATATAATTCCAATAGGTAATATTTACGTTCAGAGTAAATAGCACTATTGAATTCTTATGACTGTAATTGAATTCTTATGAGTGTCATATAATACCTGTCTGGTTCCAATTTCTTTAAAATATTGTCATTATAATTGTTACAGAATCCCTCCCAGAAGTAAAGTCTTGCTTGGTGTCCCTAAAGTAGCAAATACCAACTAATAAAGGTGTTTCAGATTCAGATTATTTTTGTATACCAACTACCTAAGCATAAATCAGAACTACTTCCCCTTATGTTCTCATTGATGATGAAGCAAACCATAGTCTTATTAAACCTAAGGGCATATTTTGCTTTGGAGATAAAAATTATTGACCCACTTTCCTTCTGCTTCTTTTTCTCCTATAAAAATCATTAAATATAAAATGCCAAGTATAAAATTTTATTTTCTTGTAACATGTGGTAAGAATATTTAATGTGATTTATGTTTTCCTCTCCAGGGCTTATCTATCAATCTATTATTTAGGCCATAAGAGGAAGCCACTAGAAAGTCAATAAAAGAATTTAAGCAGGGGGAAACACTGACAAGATTAAAGTTTTAGAAAGATACTTCAAGTGGTTAAACAGGGCAAGATCAAGGGACAGGAAGCTGCAAGCAGGGAAAGTAAAAAGATTGCTATATTCTGGGTAATCAATAGAGGGGCAGTGATAACTAAAAAGAGAAAAGGAGTTGGATTTGAGAAATTCAAGTGTGATAATGGTAAAAATTTGCAAGGATGTGGAAGCAGTAAAAAACAAACAAAGAAAAGGACCATTCCTTTAAGAAATTTGGTAGTGAAGATAAGGGCAGACAGATCAAAGGAAGCTCCAATTTTTTAGGTCAATGGTGTGACTACATTTTTAATTAGAAAGGAAGAAGAGGAAGGAGATATAGAAATCCTATGTGAGATAAATGAGTGCAAGTTCCATAGGCAGTTGTAAGGGATATGGCCATGAGACCAAATACAGGAGCTAGACGATGAAAGGAGACATATTGGCACTTAAGAAGAGAGACGATTTGATAAGGAAGAGTAAAGAACACGTAACTTTTGATGTAAAAGTCAATCAAAGAAACAAACAACTGAGATGCCGACGACCTGTATTTTCTCGGAAAAAAAATGTACATTTGGAGGAGTCTTTGACCTTGATGAAAAAACACTGAAGATCTCCATATTAAGTCCTGGCCCCATACCAAGTGCTCTAACTCTATAATTCAAATCTTTCCTAGAGAATTTCTCACTTCTGCTAAGGTGTCCAGCTTCTACTTTGTTTCCAAATGCTGAAAAACACAAGTATGAGGAAGCACACTTGCTCTCCAAGAGTGAAATATAGGACATTAGAATAGATAAGGAGTTATATAATTGAAAGTGCCTTTGAACAGGCAGACAAAGAAAAAAAGTAAACATGATACCAAAAAAGTGATGCACGCTAAACTTAAACATTTAATTCAGTATAAGTTTAGTAAGTCAAAAATATGAATGCCTTAAATTCTAACAGATTACATTATGAGATTAAACACACTTGGAATTCACTACCTTCTCAAGTGTTTAAGCCTCTTCTAAAGACAAGCACTGTTTCTAATCGGGTGTCTATAAGTAATTTTGTATGCAGATAGAGAGAAGCTAGCACTGCTCTGAGTTTTGGCTGATGCTAACTTTCTGCTGTGCTGCAAGTTATTTGCAAGCTGCATTGATGAGGATACTCTTACTACTCTCTTTTATGCAACCCTGGAGAATGGCTTTGGAATTTATTATCAAATGCCTTTTCTGCTATGATATTAAAGAACTCAACATCAGTGTAAGAAATTTAGTGCCAAGCAACGTGTGTGAGTGCAGACTGTGGAGTTTGACAGATTATTGACATCCTGTTTTCTTCTCCTTCGTTGCTGTGTGACACTTTGCACAGTTTACTTGAAGTTTTGAATCATTAACTATTTTAACTATTAATGTGATGATTCAAAAACATCACAGTTTACCTGAAGTTTTGAATCATTAACTATTAACTTGATGATTCAAAAACATTGAGTATAATTCAGTGGGATTATATGTTACATTTCTAGCACACTTTCTAGAATGGAGCATTTCCAATAGCATGTATGATAATTTGCTTCTGTCACATCTGACTCTGCAACCCCATGGACAGTAGCCTGTCAGGCAAGAATACTGGAGTAGGTTGCCATCCTCTCCTCCAGAGGATCTTCCCAACTTAGGGATCAAACCTAGGTCTCTTACATTGGCAGGCGGGTTCTTTACCACTGCACCACCAGGGAAACCAGGAATGGAGCATGCCTAGCTGTTAAGAGCAGACTCTGAAGCTATACTACCTAGGTTGAATCTCAGTTCTGCCATTTACTAGCTGCATGTAAAAAGACTATATTTCAAAATCAAAGTTAAAGGGAATTTTTGTGCTTTTATAGCAAGACAAATTCTTTTATTTTTAATCCAAAGCAAGAAGTCTAGTATTTGAACTTAGATGGTAAAGAATCTGCCTGCCAATGCAGGAGACCTGGGTTCGATCCCTGGGTCAGGAAGATCCCCTGGAGGTGAGCATGGCAACCCACTCCAGTATTCTTGCCTGGAGAACCCCATGAACAGAGGAGCCTGGTGGGCTACAGTCATGGGGTCACACACAACTAAGCAACTAAGCACACCGCACAAAAAAGAGCAGAACTCGCTTCTTTCTTGCAGGTGATAAGTGGCTGCATATTCCCTCTGTACTCAACCTCCTCTTCCCTCTGGGGGGATCACTGACATCCCTGTATAAATCCAGAAATTCAAAGACTTAATTTGAAAAACATCCTTATAGACCAATATTCTCATTTTATAACTCAATGCTATCGTTAAAAGTATTATTTGTTTCAAACCTCTTGGTGTGAACAAAATATTACATAACCATCCATGTGAAAGTATCCACTGTAAAAGTCTAAATGGAGTTTGTACAATTAAAATTAAAACAAATAAAAATCAAAATAACTCTAACTTTCACCAAAAGGACTTCTCAAAACCACAAGAAACAAGAGCTTTTTGTATGTGTTGAAATTAGTCTTTTGGATGATGCATTAAGTGGGGCTTCCAAGTTGGCTCAGCCGGTAAAGAACTTGCCTACAGTACAGAACACCCAGGAGACTTGGGTTTGATCCCTGGGTTGGGAAGATCCCCTGGAGGAGGGCATGGCAACCCACTCCAATACCCTTACCTAGAAAATCTCATGGACAGAGGAGCCTGGCTGGCTATAGTCCATAGGGTTGCAAAGAGACTGAAGTGACCTAACATGCATGCACGCTGATTAAACTTTAGGGAACTCGCATTACTGTTTCATCCCCAATTTAGTGACAGTTAAGTCTTAATGATTGCGAAGAAAATTTGAGCCTTGTTCTTTTAATGATGTTTGAATTATTCAAGATTTTATGAAATCATGGCAGACTTTTGGGAGTCTTTCATGGTGCTAGCTTTAGGCAATCATATCCTATATGTAGCCATCTTTGATCTTACCATTTATAAAAGCAAAAACATTTTGAGTCTTGAAAAATTCTTAAAATCAAATGGATGTGTTCCCTACACTAAGAAGTTATGCCCATCAATTATAATCTTATCAGCAACTCTGCCCATTTGCAAGCATTTGCATTATTTTTTGTGCAATTATAAATTTTATGTATTCTGTACCTAGTGCAGGTTAAGAGATGATACCACTGTGCATGCATCGATAAACTACATATAATTTTCCTTAAGGGAACCTCAATTTAATAATTGATGATTTAATAATTACAAGATAGTAGCAATTTTATTTTTGAACATGATCAATATTATTGCAGATTTTACCAGATAGCATAATATATTTAATAGATTGGGCAACTGATTTATTTATAATTTTTTAGACATATAAACTGCATAGTAATCTTTTCTTTTTGTTCCTATTGGGAAATAATTTTTAAATACTTTTCTTTATCAGTAATAATATTACACAGATAATAAAATACTTTGTGTAGTTCTAACTGCCTAAACTTTTAAACTAGAAAACTGGGTTCTTTTTTATCTTTATATATCTAGGACCTGGAATGTGGCAGACATTTGAGATGAGAGAGTGGACAAAAGGGAGGGACAGTGGAAAGGAAAATTAATAGTAGATACATTTCTAAAATTATAAATTAAATATGCTTTGGAATTAGATGTCTCATTTTACCTGTAAACTTAACTCCAGCATATAAAATTTATTGGGATATTTGAAGACCATCACTGCTGCTCCTACTGCTAAGTCACTTCAGTTATGTCCGACTCCTAGTGACCCCATGAACTGCAGCCTACCAGGCTCCTCTGTCCGTGGATTTTTCAGGCAAGAGTACTAGAGTGGAGTGCAATTGCCTTCTCTGGAAGACCATCACTACTAGATCTCAAATGAGTAACTTGTCAGTTCAACTGAAACCTGTATTCTTACAGTTTTTATTGCCATGTTTTGCATTTTTAATGTCATTAAAAAAAATCTTTTGGTCAACAAAGAACCTTTATCAGTAATAATAGCAACCACAACAAATATGCCATCCACAATAACAGCAACAATAGAAACAGTAGCAGTAAGAAAAATGGTGGCTCAGATAGTGAAGAATCTGCCTGCAATGCAGGAGACCCAGGTTCAATCCCTGGGTCAGGAAGATCCCCTGAAGAAGGGAATGGCTACACACTCTATTATTCTTGCCTGGAGAATCCCATGAAGAGAGGAGCCTGGCAGGCTACAGAGCACGGGGTCACAAAGAGTTGGGCACAACTGAGCAACTAACACTTTTACTTTCATGACCTTTCTAGTTAAAATATTTCACAATGCATACATTTTAATGTTATCACAACAAAACAGAGTATCTCTTATTATATCATATTTTAAACAACAACAAAAAAATGAAACCCTAAATCCAATCTTTTGAACCAAGTCTAGGCATTTTTCCTCATAGTCTTATGTACACACCTTTAATGCATTATAGACATTCTAACAATAACAAGTGTGAAAACTAAGTGTATTTGTTGCTTCACATGCTCTCACAGCTAGTATTTATTGAGTACTCTTGTAACTGAGAAAGCTTTGCTTCAGGAAAGAGCTCATTACATTCTAAGAACTGAAGGAAGACTCCTCTGGGGAAAGGGAGGCAGGGGAGAGGACCTTAGCCATAGAAACTATTCGTGCTTTTAAAAGAGAATACGATGTCAGAGGAGAAATTTTTAAGCTTTCCTATAAATTGTAAGTCACCCGTTTAATGAGAAGTATAAGATATGAAATTAACAAAATGATGGTCTTTTAATAACAAGTGCTACAGATGATCAGTTTCCCAAAGGAAATATTGATACATATAATATATGAAAAAATATGTGTCTATTTTTAGAGCCATGTTTTCTTGAGGAAATGTTTTTGAATTAGTACTTGACAAAGCATGCCACTTCCTAGATATTTTTTAAGCATACATACTAAGTTTTTATTTTTTAACATTTGTAAAATACTGATAAGCATTCATAATACCAGCATTTAGAGAGAGATGACTAATTTGAAGTATGCATGTTTGAAATAATATTAACACATGTATATATTTTAAAACTAAAAAGAACACAGTATTTAATATCTAGAAATAACTAAAATACGCTTCCATGCCATTGAAGAGTTCTCAGTCATCCACTTAATGACTACATTGAATTTTGTCGTTTTTCTCTAATTTTCACATTGTGTTTTACCTCTAACTTTGTTTGTCACAAAGCACATTTATAAATCATTGTCTTGAAAATTTCCAGTGATGAGAAAATTATGGTAGATATTGAGGCAAAAGGAGGAAGTGTGACATTCTTAATTAAGAAGACCAGGAGACAGCTGAACTATGTGTAGGCTCAGAATATTCTATTGAAAGTGAAACTCACTCAGTTGTGTCTGACTCTGTGCAACCCCATGGACTATACTGTTCATAGAATTCTCCAGGCCAGAACACTGGAGTGGGTAGCTTTTCCCTTCTCCAGGGGAATCTTCCCAACCCAGGGATAGAACCCAGGTCTCCTGCATTGCAGGCGGATTCTTTACCAGCTGAGCCATAAGGGAAGCCCAAAATATTCTACTACTAGCTTTTTAAATATGGAAATACTAACATATCAGAGTAAGTGAAGTACATTAACATTTGTTTGCCAAACTATTTATAATAACATTATTTATGCTGGTGAAAGCTCACTTATTTAAAAGAATGCAGATTAAATTAAGATATATATTCATACAGTACATCATTAAATAGCCATTAGATGTGTTGAAAACAAAACATTGGAGAGCTTGGGAAACGTTCCAATATATTAGTTACTCAACATAAATTTGATTCTTTCTAAGGCATATATGAATGATAGCAAATCATATGGACCATCAAACACAAATTTGAGAAGAGAAACAACTGATTAAAAAAATATATCTGGATTGAAGTACAGCTGATTAAAAATATATATCTAAAGTTTTATATGTGATTTTATCTTTTAAATATATTGCTTAAATTCTGTTATTTGAAACACATATTATTAATAAAAATATTCACTATTAAATGGAGTCTTATAATAGGTGAGTTTTAAATGACATCTTGTAAGACTTTATAGGAAATCAAGACATAGTGTTAAATGATGTGTCTGTGCATTCTTTCTCCTCTTTGTAACTCCTAAAATCAAATCACTGCCCCTCCAAATTTTATCACATATGCATGTTAACACAGAATGCATCATTTCCCTTTAGAATTACTCACAAATAACACTTTTGTTCTAAGAGAATTTGTTTTCCCTCACACACTATCCAGTTATCATGGAAACTTGTATCTCAGAAAGTACCTTTGAAATGATTAATTTTCTTTCCCAATACTAAAAGATTGGCACATTTTCATTAGGCAGTAGAAAATATTCATACTGTTATCACTGATTTGAAAGCCAAAGCTAGTTTCACAAAAGTTTGATAAGTATTCTTACATTTCTAGTAAGAAAATAGTTTTGAGATTCATTTTAAATTCTATTAGATACAACTGAAATTAGAATACCTAAAAATAAACAGTATTACACTTTAAAAGCAAAAGATATTTTTATTGATGTTACAATAACAGGAATACCTCTAACTGTAATTCAAAGTCAAGCTTTGTCTTGTTCTTATCTTTACTACTACTTGTCAGTTTTTGAAATTAGTTTTATATCCTCATGTACAACTTCATTAAATAAAGCTCTGACTATAAAAACTTTTACCTAAAGTGCCGTTCTATTCAGTTATTGGTAAAATATTACAGTTGTTCTAGTAAAGTGGGAAACAGAATATTATAAACATAATTGAGGGCAAAAATTCTCCCACAGAATATTAACTATACCTCTAGTTTCTTGTTTTCTGACTCCTTGCAACCCGACTGTAGCCTGCCAGGTGCCTCCATCTATGGGATTTTTCCAGGCAAGAATACTAGAGTGGGCTATCATTTCCTCTTCCAGGGAAACTTCCTGACCTAGGGATCAAACCTGCATCTCCTGAATTGGCAGGCAGATTATCATTGAGCCACTAGGAAAGTTAATTTATGTTGTCATCTAGGTCCTCGGTTTCACATAATTCCATATAACGTCCTAAAAAGATAATTCATTGTTTTCTGGGCAGATAACATGCCAGGCTACATTATTGTTTTTCATTCATTATTATTTTATTCAATAAATAAGGCCCTATTGCAAGAATGTTAGGGGTCTGCTTGCCACGGTTAAGACACTCTCCCTTACTCTGCTTCACTGTTAAGTAACAATGTCAGGTCCACTGAGGAGAACCAGGCTGATCAACTATAGGCAGTGTGGAATTCTGAAGTCTGAATACTAATAGCAATATCCATAATAACAATTAATATCTTAGCATTTGACAGTAATTGGGCTGGGCTTCCCTGGTGACTCAGATGATAAGGAATTCACTTGCAATGTAGGAGACTTGGATTTGATTCCTGAGTCAAGAAGATCCCCTGGAGCAGCAAATGGCAACCCACTCCAGTATTCTTGCCTGGAGAATTCCAGGGACAGAGAAGCCTGGTGAGCTACAGTCTGTGGAGTCACAAAGAGTCAGACACGACTGAGCAACTAACAACAGCAATACTATGTTAAAAATACACAGGCTGGGATGGTTGATCCTCAAAACAGTGTTTTTACAGATGTTATAAAACCCATTTAATGAGTTAAAAGAAATCTGAAGCATAGCAAAAGTATATGATTTATTGGGAGTACAGATCTGGCAAACAGTAGAGGCAAGACTTAAATCTTTGTTTATTTGTCTCCAGAATTATCAACAGCTATTACTTTTCCAGAGAAATAGGAGTAAGTACAGAAAAAGAAAACTGCAAAGCTTTGGTTTAGGAGTTAGGGTGATTTGATTCTCCAGGGGATCTTCCTGACCTAGGGATTGAACCCAAGTCTCTTGCATTGCAGGCATATTCTTTACTTTCTGAACCACCAGTGAAGCCCCACAAGAAAGGAAAAATTGCAACATCTTGACTTAGAAAAGTTAGGGGGACTCTTAACAAGATCAGTATATAAAAATTTATGAACAGAAGCCCAACAGAATTAGAACTAAAGCAGTGGAGCAAATTCTTGAATGAAGAAATTCAAAACAAAATAAAAGATCTAAAACTATTGCCATAAATTATTTGATACAAATATATATTAATTATGGATTCTGGTTAGACATAAATCACCATCAAAGCTTTTACTTTCTAGGAAATTAACCCTGAATATTCATTGGAAGAACTGATGCTGAAGCTCCAATACTTTGACCACCTGATACAAAGAACCAACTCATTTGAAAAGACCCTGATGCTGGGAAAGAATGAGGACAAGAAAAGACAGGGATGGCTGAAGATGAAATGGTAAGATAACATCACTAACTCAATGGACATGAGTTTGAGCAAACTCCAAGAGATAGTGAGAGACAGGCAGGCCTGGCGTGCTGCAGCCCATGGGGTCGCAAAGAGGTGGACACAACAACAACTTGAGGTGATGGGAAGTCCCTCTGCTTACATGTGGGATACACATACTAACTTCCTTTGCGTGGGAAAATATATGGAAAGAGCAACTTTACCATGGAGAAACCACCCTTCCTGTCAGGTGATTAGCAGCAAGCACTCCATGCTGAGAGTACTTGTTCTTGATATGATTTGGCAATAATGCACTTTACTTCTGTGTTCGTCCTCCTCCACATCCATAACTTCAGTCTCATCATGGGAAAATAAAAAGTCAACATTCAACTAAGGGGTATTCTACAAAATACTTGACCAATATACCTCAAAATATCAAGGTCATCAAAAACATGAAAGTTTGTTAAAAGCCTAAGAAGACAGGAGTAAGAAATGCATTATTCTGGATAAGAGGAAAGAAAAAAAAGATTAATTCAAGACGAAGGATAGATCATAATGTATGTTGGTAGTTGCACAGTGGTATCTGACTCTTTGTGACTCCATGTACTTAGTCTAAGAGGATCCTCTGTCCATGGGATTCTCCAGGCAAGAATACTGGAGTGGGTTGCCATTCCATCCTCCAAGGAATCTTTACAACCCAGGGATCGAACTCAGGTCTCCCACATTGCAGGCAGATTCTTACCTTCTGAGCCACCAGGGAAGACTACTTCACTTATGTGCTATTCTTCCTGAAAACCCATAACTTTAGTATAACCATGAGAAAATATCACAGCATCCCAAATGTGGGGACACTGCTTAAAATACTGCACTGGTATTCTTCAGAGTTCTCAAAGATATGAAAAGCAAGGTACTTGAAAAATGGGCACAGAAGGAGGATTCCTAGTCATGATTTTTTTTTTTAATGCAATGTAGGAGAAATGCCTATTTAGTTCTTTGGCCCAGTTTTTGATTGGATTGTTTATTTTTCTGGAGTTGAGCTGCATAAGTTGCTTGTATATNGACAAGGCTGTGGTCCTAGTGTGATTGATTAGTTTTCTGTGACTAGTTTCAGAGGGCCTAGAGGAGCTATTCCATGTTCAAGGTCGGGAGAGGTGGTGGTGAGGAGATATCCCTCGTCCAAGGTAAGAAGCAGCGGCTGCACTTTGCTGGAGCAGCCGTGAAGAGATACCCCACGTCCATGGTAAGAGAAACCCAAGTAAGATAGTAGGTGTTGCAAAAGGGCATCAGAGGGCAGACACACTGAAACCATAATCATGTTACATAGAAGTTCTTTATTTATTTATTTATTTATTGGTTTGTTTTTAGTTTTCCAGTTGTACCACATGGCAGGTAGGATCCTAATTGTCTGCTGCTGCTGCTGCTGCTGCTAAGTTGCTTCAGTCGTGTCTGACTCTGTGAGACCCTATAGACGGCAGCCCACCAGGCTCCCCCGTTCCTAGGATTCTCCAGGCAAGAATATTGGAGAGGGTTGCCCTTTCCCTTTCCAATGCATGAAAGTGAAAAGTGAAAGTGAAGTTGCTCAGTCGTGTCTGACTCTTAGCGACCCCATGGACTGCAGCCTACCAGGCTCCTCCGTCCATGGGGTTTTCCAGGCAAGAGTACTGGAGCGGGGTGTCATTGCCTTCTCCACCTAATTGTCTGACCAGGGGTCAAACTCATGGCCCTGCATCTGAAGCATGGAGTCTTAACCACTGGATCATCAGGGAAGTCCCTAGAAGTTACTATTGAAAGTATTAAAAACTAAAATAAAATGATCCCTTAATATATTGTGGGGTTTATTTTAACTTCATTTTGTCTTTACAATTAATCCAGACTATGTGTACTATAATCCCAATTTTTAAAAGGAGTTCTGTCATATTTTATAACATAGATGAAACTTGAAGACATTATGGTAGTGAAATAAGCCAGTCACAGAGGGACAAATACCATGTGATTTTGCTTATCTGAGGTATGTAACATAGTCAAACTCAGAAGAGCAGAAAGTAGAAGGGTGGTTTTCAGGGGCTGTAGAGAGGGGGAAATGGAGAGTTGTTGTTCAATGGGTATAGAGATTCAATCATGCAAGATGAATTCCTAGAAACCTGCTGTATAACATGTGCATTTAATTAACAGTACTTACTCAACACTTAAAATTCTGTTAAGAGGGTAGATTTTTTATATATTGTGTGTGTCTTTTATCACAAATATAAAAATTAAAAGAAATTAACTAGGAGAGAGGTTAAAAATACGGATATTTGCTTGTCAACTTAGTGAGTCATGGACCCAGATTCAGACCCCAGAAGCCTATTACAAAGTCTGAACACTTAGTCATCAGTTTTAGTTGACTTCTACTGTGGTTACAGGGCTTCCCAGGTGGCTCAGGAGTAAAGAGTATACCCACCAATGCAGGAGACATGGGAGAGGTGGGTTCAGTCTCTGAGTTAGGAAGATCTCCTGGAGGAGAAATAGCAACCCACTCTAGTATTCTTTTCTGGGAAATTCTGTGGACAGAGGAGCCTGGTGGGCTGCAGCTAAAGAGTTGGACATGACTGAGCATACTACATCATAGTTGGGGATTATTGTGGCATACTCAGAATAAGTAAGGTTGTAAAGATGTGCGGTCACTCTAACAATCAAATGTGAGGTAGAACTGAGGGTCTTTATGTTGGATTCTATAACATTGCTTGGGACTAGCATTTCTGAGACTCATCTTTCTCATCTATATACAGGATAGAGTGACATTTTCTCCCCATCAGTTAAGGACAATATTAAATCACCAAAGGAAATCATTCCTAAATTTTGTGAATATTGATAATTGATCTTTTAACTGTGGTATCTTAAATCAATGTTGATGCCAATGTTCATCATCTCCAACATTGCAAACCCCCACCATGAGGAAATATATAAGGAAAATAAGAAAACTAAGAACAAAAGCATCTTCAAAGTTAGCCACCAAATCCAAACCTCTTTAGAAACAGATATATCTGTATTCTCTACATTTGCCCTTCCTTGGNTGAATATTGATAATTGATCTTTTAACTGTGGTATCTTAAATCAATGTTGATGCCAATGTTCATCATCTCCAACACTGCAAACCCCCACCATGAGGAAATACATAGGAAAATAAGAAAACTAAGAACAAACGCATCTTCAAAGTTAGCCACCAAATCCAAACCTCTTTAGAACCAGATATATCTGTATTCTCTACATTTGCCCTTCCTTGGAACAGTGCTATTCAAGAGAAAGATGACGAGAGCCACAGCTGTAGCTTCGAATTTACTGTTCAGTTGCTTCACTGCTTGGTCAGTGGTAAGGGATCTACTTGCCACTGCAGGAGACTCTGGTTCAATCCTGGGTCAGGGAACATCCCCTGGAGAAGGGAATGGCTACCTGCTCCAGAATTCTCACTTGGAAAACTCCATGGACAGGGTAGGCTGGTGGGCTGCAGTTCATGAGGTCACAAAGAGTCAGACACGACTTTGCAACTAAACAACAATGTGTTAAAAAAAAACAACAAAAGATGACAACAGCAGCAACCCTAAAACTAAGCTGACTGAAATTAATTTTAATGCTATACTTTAACCCAATAGCCACAATAATGCCATGTCAGAATATAGTCAATATGAAAATTATTAATGAGATAGTTTTGTTGAATCCTCAAAATCTGCTGTTTATGTCAGATTAACAGAACATCTCAATTCCAATATTAAATATGTGTCTATGTAATTGATCGGTATTTAGATTTCATGAAATTCAAAGTTGACAAAGGCAACACAGATACCCAAGTTGCTCCAAAGATGCTTAAGCTTTCTACCAGATGAACTGAGTAGCAGTTTTAAATTCACTAAAATTAAATAAAATGTACAATTCAATCCTTGGTTGCACTAGCAAAACTAAAAAATAATTGCACGGAACTGGCTGCCAGACTGGAAAGCTCAACACTGGGACCTCTGGAGCTTGTGTCTTCATCCCTATTGATACTTGCTTTTGAGATATTCAGTGTGTGTGAGGGGAAGAATACTGCAGACACAAGCCAAAGCTATACATTACATAGTCTTGGGCATTCTGATCAGGAGGAGACATGAGAGAGGTCAAACTCAACCTATGTGATGCTACAGTAAATTTTGGACTTCATTAGCAAACAGTCTATTTTATAAGTGAGGAAACGGACCACTGGCAGAAAAAGCAACTTGTCTGAAGGCACACAGTGAATGACTAGAAGAACCCCAGACCATTGCCTACAGGACCCAGGGCTACCAGTTCCTTTGGAAGAGAAACCCCAGACAGAGTGCCAGTGGAAAAGAAGTTTCAAAGCACTTAGACAGACACAAGTCCCAAGATTAGATTTTATAGGAAGACCTCTTTATTAGGCTAAGTATTGAGAGTTGGCCCATATCCTACTTTGACTTGACTCTTCCAAGCCTGACACTGGTGAGACAAGAAATGAAAGAGATCTTTATGAAAAAATACAATCTGGCCCTGCAGTATCAGTGCCAGTCCTGGACTTTATAACTCTTGAGGAGACAAGGCTTCAATGGATAATAAATTGCAGTAGGCAAGTCAACATTTTTTCTATCTTCAGAAAGACGATGAAGACCCAGAATCAGAAACTTCTAAAGTAGCATTTATTATGACTCCAAATCCTACCTTCCAAATTTTACTTCACATCCTGAATGTTGAGATTAACTAATCACAGATAATAGGGTCTAGAAAGGGTCTAAGGAATTTTGCAATGTTCTTTTCATTAAATAAAAGGATGTTTCACCAAGACAGAATGCATGATGTTCTTCTGGAGTAGATCCATTTATTTCAAATAAATTTATATTAATAATTTATGTTTTCTGTTGTTTCACAAATCCAGGGAGGAGAGATCTAGATGCTTAATTCTGCCAAAATCTTAATACTGAGATTTTATCACATTTTCTTGGCAGAAATGGAGAAAGCAACTTCCTGGGGTGTTCATTAGCTTCTTCTAATTGTGTATTTGTGCACGTATATTTTCTGGAGATAAAGTTCACTCCTATTTTTAATTTAAAAATGTTCAAACAATAGACCACACGAGGAAAATAGCACATTGTTAATTTATAGCTGACAATTAACTGTACATGAACCAAACAGCTATACAAACTAATGCATTCTTTCTTTTGATTTTCTCCTACTATTATAGAAAGGTTGCATTCATCCATGGAGTGAGCTAGTGATCTGAGGAAATCTCAATGTATTGTGTCAGTCTGTACAAGTCTTATATAAATATGTCTACCTTAAGACTAGACCTGCCAAGACAATAAGGATGTTTCTATCCACTAGTCATAGCATATTCTTACTTAGAAAATTGAAACATGTTGCAATATTTTTCTTTAAGATTCATTAAAGGGAATCTGCTGTAAATCACAGATTGGTTTGTTAGTGAAGCAAGAGCATGTGTGTGATCCTCTATGTGTATCTCCATGAAATAGTACAAAATTTTCTATCCTTACTTTAAATATATATATATTTGAACACTTACTATGTCTTAAGCATTTAAGAGGATATTAAAAACAAAAAACAAAAAAACAAAATAGGCTTCCCTTGTGGCTCAGCTGGTAAAGAATCTGCACGCAATGCAAGAGACCTGGGTTCAGTCCCTGGGTTGGGAAGATCCACTGGAGAAGGGAAAGACTACCGACTCCAGTATTCTAGCCTGGAGAATTCCATGGACTACAGTCCATGGGGTCACAAAGAGTCGGACACAAATGAGCAACTTTCACTTTCAAAATAGAGAAGAGCAAAAGACTTTGAGCTCAAATAAATTTATGAAAATAATGTGATAATCTCATTTGGGATATAATTCCATTGAACACCAGCAATTCAAATTTCAATGAAATTATACAGTTTCAAAGTTAAGAACTGTATAATGTGCATCCTTCAATGTCTTTGATATATAAAAATATACTTTAGCTTCAACCTTGTTTTGCAATGTCGCAATTATGTCATATTGTACATCAACTATATGTATCTAGATGTTGAAACTAAATCTATTTTTTTGTTTCATATTTTTCTAATTTTCTTTTCTCAAGTCTTTATCGTGTGATGTTAGAAGTAATGATACCTTTCAGGGTGAATCCAGTGTAGGGAGAAAACTCAACATCACCATGTATGACTCTAAAAATGTAAAATTAATGTTATAAAGGGCTTCATGGCACTTAACATGAAACAGTGACATAAACATTTTCACAATGCTAATGCATACCATCATGAAACTTTCTATTCATATGTCATATATACTATATGTCACCCCCAAGTATGAGAAACACATGCACTGGGGATGTGAAGTACACAGGTGACCCCTTAGAAGGTGTAGCAGGTTTTAAGTCATTTGTGGACCCGAGCTCTTAGAGAGATGAGAGCAGGATAAGCAGACTTAGCCACCTGCTCATTTCTACATCCACTGTATGCAAGCTATCAAAATACAAATAAAACAGGATGGGATTTTGTAGTATTGTCCCCAGGAATTAAATATAACTTGTATGATGTGTGCATGCTAAATTGCTTCAGTCATGTCTGACTCTGCGACCCCATGGACCATGGGATTCTCCAGGTAAGAATACTGGAGTGGGTTTCTATGCCCTCCTCCAGGGGATCTTTCTGACCCAGGAATTGAACCTGTGTCTCTTATGTATCCTACATTGGTAGGCGGGTTCTTTACCACTAGTGCCACCTGGGAAGCCCCAATAGAGGCATCTTATTATATCATACTAGAAGAAGAGAGGTTTTTCTTTTTTTTTAAACCTTAAAATGATAAAAAGGATATTTTTTAAAATGTGAAGCTGAACCCTATTTTTTTCTAGACAAAGTAGATATAGTAGCTTTGGTTCTAGGATTTTGGCAGATTCAGTCCAATCTGGACTTGAGAAAGAAGGAATAATGACCACATTGAAAAAGATTTAGAACCAGAGCTTCAGTGGTGTGAATTCACAAACCTGAACTAGTCTGCTGAAACTATTGATATTTGGAAAGAAGTGAGGTTGAATCTAAGGAAATGAGGCAGATAATAAAAATAAACTTTCAGCCTCTATTTCTCAAGCCAGTTGCCAAATATTTTCATTTTTTTTTAATGAATAGATTAGGGTATTTACTTAAATACACCAATGATACAAGATAGGACATAAGAGAGTTAATAAAAAGTAGACATAAAGTGTTTTGCAGTTCAAGAAAAGTGTAATTTACTTTAATGGGGCAAAAGGAAAGGAAATCCAAGAGGACTGTGAACAAGAGTGGGCACTAATGCTGTACTTTGAAAGGTGGGTATATCTTTAAGAGTGTGAGCAAATGTGCAGACAGGAAATATCAGATTGCATTCAGTATAGCCAGGGTATAGCATGCATGAGGTGGCTGTGAACACAGGAAAAGAGAGTTTGACTAGCTTGGAGAGGACCTTGCAATGCAAGGTAAGGTATCTGAACTAATCAGACAGTAGCAGAGGTTTGTCAGCATTTTTGTGTAATTGAGTACAATGGTCAGAACTTGATTTTAGGGACAAAAAACAGTTTTGCATGCTTGCAACCTGTGCCTTTGCACAGGACTCTTATTCAGAAGGGTGCTATACTTATGCAGTCACTGTCTTAAACATTGTATTGACTTTATCTTTCTAAATGAAATCTGATGAGGAACATGCATGGCAGGAGAAAAAACATGCTTATAATATGTACCATTTCTGTCATCCCATTTGTGATGCCCCATGATCACAAAACTCTGGCTGACCCAGGCTGTGTGGAAGGTTAGCCAGAAAGAAAGTGAGTACAATGTAAGTATATTTTGTCTGTGATTAAGTAAGGGCACAGACAGCCCCAAGAGGCCGCATTACCATTTTATCTAGAGCAAGCGTGAAACACAAAATGAAAATAAATATGTTCTCAGAAATACAAACAACCAGAAAATCCTGTCATAATCTTTCTTATTGGTTATACTCTGTATTAGCCAATCATTTAGGCTGAAAATGATGATATAGAATGAAAGGCAACACATAGGACCTTTTCCCTTCAATCTTTCCTTCCCTATCAGTAAACCAAAAGTAGAGTATGTTAGCAGAAAGTGCATATATCAATAATTAAATGAAAGTAAAAACATTTAAGTTAGTTTTGTCCAGCATTTCATTCTTATAATAAGACACACACACACATACTATGCAAGCTATATGCACACACATGCAAGCCACAAAATACCAAATGTGTAATGTTGGTGATTTGTATACAGGTTTGGTTTTTATTTGTAACACTGGCATGAATAAAAATAAAACAATAGAATTCATGCTAATAATTTAAATTTTAACTTTACTTAGACCAACTTTAAATAGTCACTAAAAACAAGTAAACATGGGAAGTAGGAAGAAGGAATACAGGAATAGATGTGCTTTTCCTTATTCCCCCACTGAGTATGCCTGAAGTCCTTAAACATTATATATAAAGCAAATATAAGGAGATGGAAATCTTAGAGAAAAGGCAGAAGAGCTGGAGTCAACTGGACCCAAGGAATGAGTTCCCAAGGCGTTTCTTTATGTTCTACGTATCAAAGACTTGGAACTGAAAAAAGCCAGCAATCTGGAAACGCCAAGGACTGAAAGAGAGAAAAGGAGCGTGCTGCAGGCCAGGGGCTTGTGAAGAGTCAGACACGGGTTAGCAACTGAACAACTGCAACAACCGACAAGACTGTCCTCCACTTTCAGATGGTAATTGGAAGCCCAACTTTTACCTGCATTTCTGACCAATTGGCTATAAAACAGAGGTTTCCATGCCTCCCTCATTAGGTTTGATTAATTCAAGAGAGGGGCTTACAAGACTCAAGAACAGAGTTTACTCACTAGGGTACCAGTTTATTACACAGCAACCAGATAAAGAAATACACAGGCTGAGATCCCAAACAAAGCAGCTTAGATCCTAGTGGAGTTTGGAGTCCAGCATGGTGGCACGTGGAAAACCTGTGGTTCACCAACTTGGAAGCTCTCCAAACCCCATTCTCCTAGGTTTTTGTGGAAGCTTGGTTACAAAGGCAAAACTGAATAACTCACTGGTCACAGGCTATCAATTCAACTTCAAGCCTTTCTTACCTCTTCAGAGATCAGAAGGATGGGACTGGAAGTTTCAATCCTCTGATCACACGGTTGGCTTCCCCACCAACAAATGCCCATCCTCAGATGGTTTCCAAAAGTCACCTTATTAACAGAAACTCAAGTGTGCTTAAAGGGATTTGTTAGAAATATCAATACAACTTTCTCTCTCATTACAAAAGTCCAGAGGTTTTAAGAGCTCTAGGCTACTGAGCAACTTCAATTTCACTTTCACTTTCATGCATTGGAGAAGGAAATGGCAACCCACTCCAGTATTCTTGCTTGGAGAATCCCAGGGAGGGGGGAGCCTGGTGGGCTGCTGTATATGGGGTTGCACAGAGTTGGACATGACTGAAGCGACTTAGCAGCAGCAGCAGGCCGGAATTAGAACAGAGACCAAATATTTATTTCTTATGATAAATCACAATATCATACCAACTCTTTCTATTCAAAGCACCAGAAGTAATTTAGCATGACAGAAAGTTTTAGACAATTCTCTTTATTACAGCCAAGTTCAGTTCAGTCTCTCAGTTGCGTCCTACTCTTTGTGGCCCCATGAATCTCAGCACGCCAGGCCTCCCTGTTCATCACCATCTCCCGGAGTTCACTCAGACTCACATCCATTGAGTCCGTGATGTCATCCAGCCATCTCATCCTCGGTCGTCCCCTTCTCCTACTGCCCCCAATCCTTCNACAGTTTATTGCGATCCACACAGTCAAAGGCTTTGGCATAGTCAATAAAGCAGAAATAGATGTTTTTCTGGAACTCTCTTGCTTTTTCCATGATACAGCGGATGTTGGCAATTTGATCTCTGGTTCCTCTGCCTTTTCTAAAACCAGCTTGAACATCAGGGAGTTTACGGTTCACGTATGGCTGAACTCTGGCTTGGCCAAACACCGCAGGAAATAATTGAGTCCCCACCTTCACTCATGTCAACAAAGGACTTCCATTCCACCTGGGAATAATGGAGTCTTCCTCCTCTCCCAGCTGGGGTGAAGTCAGAAATAATAGTGCAGATTCAGGACTTTCAAACCTCATAATGATGGCAAGTCCACCTCCTCTGTGGTGCCACGTGGGGAGTTATATCTAGGTGCTCCTACAGCTCCCAGTTAGGGTAGTGTCATCAGAGACCTAACAAAGAACTGAATTGTCACTCCTATCTCTTGTATCAAGAAACCCCTTCCCCATATCAGATGTCAAAGACCAAGTAGAGAATCTGGATGTTTTTTGTTTGTTTTCATTGAAATTTAGTTGATTTAATACTGTGTTGGTTTCAGGTGTACAGCATAGTGATTCAGTTATTAATATTTTNTCTTATATCAAGAAACCCCTTCCCCATATCAGATGTCAAAGACCAAGTAGAGAATCTGGATGTTTTTTGTTTGTTTTCATTGAAATTTAGTTGATTTAATACTGTGTTGGTTTCAGGTGTACAGCATAGTGATTCAGTTATTAATATTTTGCAGATTATATTCCATTACAGGTTATTACAAATTTCAGGCATTATCTCTGTACTATAAAATAAGCAACAGTAAATCTTTCTTGCTTATTTTATGTATAGTCATTTGTATGTATTAAAAATCACATACTTCTGCTTTGTCCTTCCCCCACTCCCAGAACCTGAAGTTTCACTCCCACCTGGAAACAATGAGGAAATGATGAATTCAGGAAGAAGCCAGCTAAAACAGGATGTTTAAATAAGATCTGGAATCTCATAATCACCAAAATGTACACTCTTCAAAAAGAATCATTCATTATAATAAAAAGCCCATTATAATAAAAACCATAAAAACATTTTTGGGATATCAGTTATTCAAATTTCATATGCTTGACACTGAAAGTATAGTCCGTAAAAAGAAAACTTGATGAATTGAACTTCACCCAAATTAAACCTTTGCTCTCTGAAAGACCTTGTTGAGAGAGGGTGAAAAGACAAACTAAGTCTAAGAGAAAATATTTTCAAACAATATTTGCAAACTCAAAACATTTGCTTAAAGACTATTGACTATTAATTATTAAATAGATTATACATAGAACTCTCAAAACTGAACTGTAAAAGTATAAACCACCCAATTTGAAATGGATATAAGCACAGCTCTTTGACTAAAGAGGATACAGAAGTGNAACTAAGTCTAAGAGAAAATATTTTCAAACTACAATATTTGCAAACTCAAAACATTTGCTTAAAGACTATTGACTACTAATTACTAACTAGATTATACATAGAACTCTCAAAACTGAACTGGAAAAGTATAAACCACCCAATTTGAAAATGGATATAAGCACAGCTCTTTGACTAAAGAGGATACATCCATGTCTGATAAGCATATAAAATAATGTTTAACATTTTAGCCACTGTGATGCAATATAAATTAAAACCACAATGATACATGACTCCATGCCTATTGAAATGTTTAAGATAAAAATAAAAATTAAATAAAAACAAACAAACAAGCAAAATAACTGCATAGTGACACACCAAATTCTTGCAAGGATATAGAGAAACTGATCATATATATAATGTTGGTGCGAATGTAAAACATTACAGCCACTTTGGGAAACAGTCTATCGTTTCTTTAAGAAATATTCACAGAATTACCATAAATGATATCTATCACACTCCGGGGCATTTATCCAGAGAAATGAAGACTTCTGCTTACACAAAATCCTGTCCATTGTTGTTCCTAGCAATACTATTCAAAATTGCCCCAAGCTGGAAACAGTCCAGATGTCCTTCAACAGGTAAACAGTTAAGAAACTGATATATCTATAACATGGATCTCCATTCAGCACTAGATAGGAATGAGCTATTGATATCCAACATGAATGGACTGCCAAGGAGTTATGCTGAGTTGGAGGGGAAAAACATGCCCCAAAGATTACTTACTTTGTGATTTCACTTATATAATATTCTTGAAATGATAAGATTATAAAATGGGGCAGTAGTTAATCACTGCCAGGGGTTAAGTACTAGGAAGTGTGAGTTTGGGAAAAAAGTGCAACTTTTACAGTGCAACTGTAAAAGGCCAACATGAGAAATCCTTATCAGTGTAACTTTGCAAAATGTCATCAATGGGGATCACTGGGTAAAGGAACATGGGGTCCTTCTGGATTGTTTCCTAGAAACTGCATATAGATCTATAATTATTTCTACATTTAAAATATTTATAAAATCATGAAATTTAAACACACACACACACAATAAAAGTCACCATGCCAGGTTGAGAGAGAGAGATCATAGTAAAAAGGAGCACTTCCATTTCAGAAAAAGCTAAGGTTTCTGTTCAGTTTTGGTGGCTCAGAGGTATAGCGTCTGCCTCCAATGCAGGAGACCTGGGTTCGATCCCTGGATTGGGAAGATCCCCTGGAGAAGGAAATGGTAACCCACTCTAGTACTCTTGCCTGGAGAATCCCATGGATGTAGAAGCCTTGTAGGCTACGTCCACGGGGTCTCAAAGAGTCAGACACGACTGAGCGACTTCACTCTTCACTCATTCACTCACTCACTCACCTTTAATAGCACTTCTTTCCTGCTTTTTATACAAGGAGCGTCCCTATTTTAATTTAGCACTACGTCCCACAAATTATGTAGCTGATTTTATATAGGGAAAATGGGTCTGTGCTTTGTCCCACTTTTATGAAACTTTGAAAAATGTGTGAAATCATTAAGTGGGATTCTGATAAGGGATACCTTTGAATCTGTTTGCTATCTGCTATCTTGATAGACTTTCAGTGTCTGCTTTATGTGGCAAGGAGAGAGTCTACTCAAACTTGCAATTTTCTCCTCAGTTTACTCACTTTTCCTCTCTGTCAGTTGTCTGCTCCTCTCTATCTCTCTTCCCATCACCAGGTTTCTCAGTCCTCCTCTGGGTCATTACAGAAATCCTGACTCCATGGTACCAATCGGAGGTGCTCTCTCTAACCCCGCCTCGGTGNCTTGATAGACTTTCAGTGTCTGCTTTATGTGGCAAGGAGAGAGTCTACTCAAACTTGCAATTTTCTCCTCAATTTACTCACTTTTCCTCTCTGTCAGTTGTCTGCTCCTCTCTATCTCTCTTCCCATCACCAGGTTTCTTAGTCCTCCTCTGGGTCATTACAGAAATCCTGACTCCATGGTACCAATCGGAGGTGCTCTCTCTAACCCCGCCTCGGTGTGTTGTGCGTCTCTACTTTCAAAAGCCTAATGTTCTAGTGCAGGAAAGGTTCAAACTTCAGATATTTAAAGATCAAATACAGTTAAGGGCCAAGTGAGCAACCAAATTGGGTGAAATGAGCTGTTATAAGAAGGAAGCCATTTGTTAGGATTGAGTATGTTTGCAAGCCTGGGTTACTAGTCCTTATCTCTGGCTGTATAATAATATCACCTGGGTTTGTTTTTGTATCATTTTTTTTTAACAATATGCTGATGTCCAGGAGCCATCCCTGAACAACTAAATCTGAATCTCTGATCAAAGTGTCAGGGCATAATTGTTTATATTTTTAAGTTTTCTCAAAGAACAGATGTATAGACAAGGCTAAAGAATCAATTGTTTTTAAATGTAATTAAGGATAAGAAACACTTGAAAAGGTGTATGGGGAGGGAGATGGAAGGGGGGTTCAGGATTGGGAACTCATGTACACCCATGGCGGATTCATGTTGATGTATGGCAAAACCAATACAGTATTGTAAAGTAAAATAAAGTAAAATTTTTGAAAAAATGAAAAAAATTCAGATTACAGGTAATTTCTCAGCAAATTCTAAATGAAAGCAATAAATGATACTCAGAAATAGTCATTTTAATGCAACTGACCCCCATCCCCTGCACCACAAACATCCTAGGACTGATTTTGATGTAGAGGGCTTGTTGACCAATATTTAAGACAATTTTAGATAGACACATCTTTCCTAGAGATGTGTCAATATTCAGTTACTGGTGCCCCAAATTCCCCTGATATATATTCATTTTTAAAAGGCCAAAACCTTAATAAATCTCCTAAACTGTGAGTTTGTTGGTAGAAATGGTAGACTATGATCTTTGAGACTATGGATTTTAGACTTGATAGTGGATAAGTGGGACTGATCCCAGACTCATGTTTTATGTAACAACATGTATATTGTGTTCTATTGTGAGGGTGCAAGACTGATCACAAAGTTGATGTAAGATACGAATTTTATATAATCTCACCAGAAGAATCATCCTTTTTTGCACTTAAAGAACTAAAGTCAAGTTTGAGGTGACTATAGTATCTCCTAGGCAGGGTCTTAGCTAACCTACTTGTTTTTATTGGGCACAAAAAAGCAACATACTCAGCTCAGCCCTTATATTAAACACACACACACACACACACACACACACACACAAACCCCATAATGGGGTAGGAAGAGGATGGCTCCACAACCAAGTAGAACGCAGCAGAAGGGTAGCATTTATTGTCTGTTCCTTTCCTGGTCTTTTACTAGACATCTTATTATATAAGTCATCCAATTTAATTCCCCTTTACAAGTGGGAAAGAACTGTTATTTTATTTTTCTAAGATTCAAGAAAACTCAAGCTAAGAGGAGTGAAGCAATGTGCCCAAGGTCACTTGTTTGATACATAGTGTAATACCAGCTATACTACTAACAATAAAGCACCACATGCTGAGGCATTATTCTATTCAGTATTTTATTTTACACAAACTGTCTCCTCTGCACCTTAAAACAACCCTAGGATGTGTATGGGGAAATGGATGCTTAGAGAGATTGAGTAATGTGCCTAAAGCCTTGTATTACAAATGACAGTGCTGGCAGTTAAACCCAGGGAGTCTGTCTCTGCAGTCTTTTCACTCTTTCCTGCAGTGATCACAGACCCCAGCATGCATTTCTCTACAAAGGAAGGGATCTGCAGCTCTGCTCGGGACAAAGAAACAGGGACCAAGAGAGACCAGGCAGGCAGACCCAGAGTATGAATAGAAGAGGTTTCCTTATAATTCTACTAACTCTGTGATAACTTATAGTAGTGAAGTTATAAAAATACTCGATGGAAATCATATAGTGGAAAAATAAGGGTTTGGAAAGAAGAAAAAAAATCTGAGTTCAAATGCAGCTTGTTTTTGCTAGATGACCAAGGTCTTGGTTTCTTTATCTTTAAGTGTGTCTGGCTGTAAGTTCAATAGATCATTGAAGAGTAAAAAGTTAAATGAATGTGTTCAGTACCAGTCACATGGTAGGTATTTGGTATAAATGTTAGTTTATACATTGTTTTCAATCAGAATTTTGTACTATGATCTTAAATGACTATTTAGAGTGGGTATATCAGCTAACAGTTTACTTATTTTATTTTCTTATATTTAATGTTATTCC
>SJYW01037729.1:436827-492845 GCA_006410735.1 Raphicerus campestris | reverse complement strand
TCATCATTACTATCTTTCTAAATTCCATATATATGTGTCAGTATACTGTATTGGTGTTTTTCTTTCTGGCTTACTTCACTCTGTATAATCGGCTCCAGTTTCATCCATCTCATTAGAACTGAGTCAAATTTATTCTTTTTAAGGGCTGTGTAATACTCCATTGTGTACGTGTACCACCACTTTCTTATCCATTCATCTGCTGATGGACATCTAGGTTGTTTCCATGTCCTGGCTATTATAAACAATGCTGCAATGAACATTGGAGTACATGTGTCTCTTTCAATTCTGGTTTCCTTGGTGTGTATGCCCAGCAGTGGGATTGCTGGGTCATAAGGCAGTTCTATTTGCAATTTTTCAAGGAATCTCCACACTTTTCCATAATGGCTGTACTAGTTTGCATTCCCACCAACAGTGTAAGAGGGTTCCCTTTTCTCCACATCCTCTCCAGCATTTATTGCTTGTAGACTTTTGGATCACAGCTATTCTGAAAGAAACAGTCTTGACTCTCAGCATTGCAGAGCTGATGTATAACTTCCAAGGTCTTTGGATCAATTGGCTGCTTTCTCATTGTCTATCTGTCATGTAACACCTGAATTCAGAGTGTGCCATAATGCTACTCTAATTTTTTTTTTGTTAGAAATGAGGAATTACTTATTAATTAGAGGGAATACAATTTAAAATATTTAAGCTATGCTAACATATATGATAGAGAGATGGCTTAGTCCCTAATTCATATCTGACTCTGTGACCCCATGGACTGCATGTAGCCTCCCAGGCTCCTCTGTACATAGGATTTCCCAGGTGAGAACACTGGAGTGGGTTGCCATTTCCTTCTCCAGGAAATCTTTCCAACCCCAGGATCAAACCCAGGTCTCCTGCATTGCAGGAAGTCTCCTACATTGCAGGTGGATTCTTTGACTGAGCCACTGGAGAAGTACAGAGAGATGGTCAAGTTAATTATGTACAAACACAATGCAGTCTAATTAATTGCTTACTTATATTTTTCATTATTCTGAGTTATTAAATGTAGTTGAAAAAACTCATGAGATTAAATTGGCCTTTTTTGCAATGTAGAACACTAATGAATACATAAAATGAGATTAGAACAATAGGCAGAAAGTACAGAATCAAAACAAAAATTCACAATGAAAAAACTGACAAATCACTCTGTCTGTCAAAAATAAATTCTATATACCAGAAATAAAATTTAAAATTATCAGATTTTGTTTTTTGAGGTAGAAAAAAAAGTTAAAAATAAATGNGCAGAAAGTACAGAATCAAAACAAAAATTCACACTGAAAAAACTGACAAATCACTCTGTCTGTCAAAAATAAATTCTATATACCAGAAATAAATTTTAAAATTATCAGATTTTGTTTTTTGAGGTAGAAAAAAAGTTACAAATTAATGAAAACCAAAAGAACCAAGTAAAGCATCCTTTGAGACAGATGGCTGTAAAAAAAAAACAATCAAAATGGGAAGAAAAAAGCACCCACTAAGAGAACACTTCTCAAAAAGACAAGGTAGTTACTGACAAGATACTTTCTCTGTTAAACATAAAAGGAAAAACAATGAGAAAACAAAACAAAATGAATAGTAAATCATGCCAAAACTTCCAGAACTATGTTGAATAGTAGCGGTGAAAGTGGTCACCCTTGTCTTGTTCCCCCTTTAGGGGAAACGCTTTCAATTTTTCGCCATTGAGGATGTTTGTGTGGGTTTGTCATATACAGCTTTTATTATGTTGAGGTATGTTCCTTCTATTCCTGCTTTCTGGAGAGTTTTTATTATAAATGGATGTTGAATTTTGNGGCGGAGGAGCCTGGTGGGCTGCAGTCCATGGGGTCGCTAAGAGTCGAACATGACTGAGCGTCTTCACTTTCACTTTTCACTTTCATGCACTGGAGAAGGAAATGGCAACCCGCTCCAGTGTTCTTGCCTGGAGAATCCCAGCGACGGGGGACTCTGGGGGGCTGCCGTCTGTGGGGTCACACAGAGTCAGACGCGACTGGAGCGACTTAGCAGCAGCAGCAGGGAATGATGTTAGCATTGCAGGCCATTCTCTCTTATAACTAATCAATCTTGCCATTGTATCACAAAAGCAATGATACTAGTTGCTTTTGAACCCAGAAAGGATCAGCTGCAGCTATGAAGAACAGAGGAAGGGAGACATACACATTCTGCACACATGCAAAGAGACAGAGATGGTGCGAGAGAAATGAGAGAGGGCAAGATATTGCTAGTATGTTGTGCTCAGATATTCAGTTGTGTGTGACTGTTTGCAACCCCATGGAGTGTAGCCGGCCAGGCTTCTCTGTCCATGGGATTCTTCCAGCAAGAATGCTGGAATAGGATGCCATTTCCTTCTCCAGGGGATCTTCCTGATCCAGGGATCGAACTTGCCTCTCTTCTGTCTTCTGCATTTGCAGGTGGGTTCTTTACCACTAGTGCCACCTGGGAAGCCCCTATTGCTAGTATATGCCATTCAGTACCAGAACACAGTGCCTTTGGGGTTATGATTGAGGGAAAGTTACACTGCTCAAAATAGCCTGGAGTTAAAACTCCTCTTCAGGTCCTCCCCACCATTCTATGCAAAACAAAGAGTTCTCTCACCGGAAGAAAAAAATGGACATTAAGGTTGATTATGCCCAGCTCCCAGTTGGTCCAGCCTCTGGCCAATTTCCAAAATTCCTTGCCCCAGCCTTTTAAAAGATATCTACTCCAAACANAGTTCTCTCACTGGAAGAAAAAAATGGACATTAAGGTTGATTATGCCCAGCTCCCAGTTGGTCCAGCCTCTGGCCAATTTCCAAAATTCCTTGCCCCAGCCTTTTAAAAGATATCTACTCCAAACAACCTTGGAGAAGAACAGGCCCCCTTAAGACAGTAGCTTTCCACATACATGTCTCTCTATGTATATACTTACTCTTTTCTTTGATTAGGGCAGCAGCTCACTAAGCTGACTGTTGCCCCTTCTCGCCTCATTAAAGGCGATCTGTTCCTGCAAAGTGTGGGTCTCATTCTTTTTCTGAACCTCACCTTCTCTAACTCCCTTACCTTACAAAAGACATGTGTATAGAATAAATACAGTATATAATAAAAATTCATAATCACTTAGAACAATATTATTAGATTTTTAAATCATTTAGAATCAGTAATGTTTGTAAAATTGAGAATATGGAAAGTTAATACACTCTCCTCGCACAGTTCTTGCCTGGAGAATCCCAGGGACGGGGGAGCCTGGTGAGCTGCCATCTATGGGGTCGCACAGAGTCGAACACAACTGAAGTGACTCAGCAGCAGCACAGTTAGTCCATAAGTTAGTATGTATGAAAACAGCTTACATTTTGTGAAATCACTCAACTGAAAGTTTGTTTTAACAGAAGACATTTTTTTTTAAGGTGTACTTATCAACTCTAAACTTTCATTACATTTTTGCTACCACCACCATCTGAAAACAGCAACAAAAAACCCTCTCACTTAACCCACACCTCTCTGCATAAGACAAGGCCTATGCAATCATAACAAAGCCAAGAGTTCACATCTGCTAAGAAGCAGACACATGGACACTTTCCCCATTCCTGTCACCTTGCTCAGTGAGGGACCACAGATCTCTCATGTCTTCAGTGTACTTTTGCAGGACCCCTTCTCATTAACAATGATGGAATTCTTTATAAGACTATAAGAATTCTTTATAAGACTATAAGCATTAGGAATTTCAAGAGACAGAAAATAGAACTCAAAATTGTTTCTGAAAACATTGAAGGAAAGCCTCCTTCTGTGGAAGGCGTTCAGTTCAGTTCAATCACTCAGTCATGTCTGACTCTTTGCAGCCCCATGAATCACAGCACGACAGGCCTCCCTGTCCATCACCAACTCCCAGAGTTCACTCAAACTCAAGTCCATGGAGTGGTGATGCCATCCAGCCATCTCATCCTCTGTCATTCCCTTCTCCTCCTGCCCCAAATCCCTCCCAGCATCAGAGTCTTTTCCAGTGAGTCAACTCTTCACATGAGGTGGCCAAATTACTGGAGTTTCAGCTTTAGCATCAGTCCTTCCAAAGAAATCCTAGGGTTGATCTCCTTCAGAATGGACTGGTTGGATCTCCTTGTAGTCCAAGGGACTCTCAAGAGTCTTCTCCAACACCACAGTTCAAAAGCATCAATTCTTCAGTGCTCAGCTTTCTTCACAGTCCAACTCTCACATCCATACCTACTACTGGAAAAACCATAGCCTTGACTAGAGAGACCCATTAACAGGGTATATAAAATCTGAGGGCACTTTAACCTGAGAGTTAGAATAGAAGAGTTAAATAGTTAGAGTTAAATAGAAGAACTTGAGTTTCTTTTGAAGAATGGTGAGAAACAAGTAAGATTTTCACATATCTGGAATACCTGATTCCTATTCCATCAAAATTAAAATAGGTTAAAGAATCTAGGAATAAAATTAACTATTATTTCATTGCAATCTCAATCCAATTCCCAACTAGAATTTCTATTGGCTTTTCTGAGTCAATCTCATATTTATCTTATTAAAATAGCCATAAAAATGTGCAGCTCATGTGGATGTACATAAGATAGGTATGATCTTGAACTAAGTGATATTTTAATATAAACAAAGTAAAACTCTGAGATACTGATAGAGAAATAATAGGATAATATAGGGTTTAAGAGAGGTATAATGATGGTATTTTGAGAAAAATGAACTTATTAAATGTTAATAGTGAATATTTATCTCTTTCTGATTTAATAATATCTTTTAAAATGATTCATAACCCTTTTAAATTAAAGCTGGTGTTTTCATTTTTTCTTTCCAAGAGACACATAAGAAATGGATCTAATATTAGGTTTTATTACCCTTGAAAAATTGCTGTAGAAATATCCTAATTTCAGATCTTCATTCCTTCTCTCCATCCCTCCTTCCTCCCCCCTTCTCCCTTCCTTATATGCTGGCCTCCACAAGGAGCATCTGGTCCCAGCTTCTCGCAGTCTCTACCATCTGCCTCTATATTCTCCTGGAAATCCTTTTCCTATCACATCCCATCTCCAAATACACTACTTGTCACTAAGCATTGTGTACTAAAGACATCCTCAACAAAACACATATTTGAAGTATGTATATATACATGTGCTGCTGCTGCTGCTAAGTTGCTTCAGTTGTGTCCGACTCTGTGAGACCCCATAGACGGCAGCCCACCAGGCTCCCCTGTCCCTGGGATTCTCCAGGCAAGAACACTGGAGTGGGTTGCCATTTCCTTCTCCAATGCATGAAAGTGAAAAGTGAAAGTAAAGTTGCTCAGTCGTGCCCGACTCTAGCGACTCCATGGACTGCAGCCCATCAGGCTCCTCAGTCCATGGGATTTTTTCCAGGCAAGAGTACTGGAGTGGGGTGCCATTGCCTTCTCTGCATATATACATGTATGCATGTACATATTTGAACTATATATGTGCATATACAAATACATATACAACTATTTATCCTAGTATAGTCTCATATATTAGGATCATCTTATATATGTCTCAATGGTCCCAAATCAATTAGACTGCCTGTCCACCTTGGTTGAGTTCTCTGGAAATTTTATTTTCCCAACTGTTCAAAACTTAAATTTCTTCTACTATGAATCTGTTTTTGATAGACCATTTTGGGCCTCTGAAACATAGACCTACATCACGATTACTCTCCTAAAATGATTTTGTGACAGTCTCCTTTTAAAACAGACAGGAAGATAGATGAGATAACAAAAAACTATTTATTTATAGGAATTGATTTTTCAGTGATTGGCATCTAAATGCAAAGTAACTGCGGTGAAGCAAATCTGTCAGTCTAAGGTCCCCTAAACCCACTGTCCCTTTCACCACTCTAAAATAAAAGAATGGTTTCCATTAATCAGAGCACAAAGCTTGAAATCTAACTCCTTGGGCCAGTGTATCATGATTTTCTATATAGTCTGTAACAAATCTATTAAATTACATACTTATACTCTCTAATGATTAATAGAAACATTGGAAACAAATGCCAATAATTAGAATATTTCTTAGTATTTTTATTCTCTTCCTTTTGGCTTTTTCAAACTGTCGAGTGCAGATTTCTCTTTTAGCAGAGCTCTTAGCCTGGATATTAGCACTAAGAGGTAAAATTTAAACTATACTAATAACATTTTAATTCTAGTTGAGTCTACAAAGTTTCAATTTAGTGTATAAAGAGAAAGGGAGAATAATTTGTTGTTTTGTCTGTTTTGTGACAGGTTTTGAAAATTATGTGAAAATTTTAACTTTTTCCACTTTGATGGCCCCCATCCAATGCCAAAACAAGTAACCTGAATCAGTCATACTGCATTACCTTCTTTGAATGGAACCTTCTCAATGTAGCATAAAATGCATTTTTAAGAAAATATTTAATTATGGGAAAGCTAAATATGGCTCGTAATCCATATGCTAGTGCAGATAAAGGGCTAAGACGTTTCTGTCCAGAGATGTATATAATTCAGTCACCATTCTTCTGCTTAGAGTCAGTGACTGAAGTTTTAACAGCTGTCTCATTACACCTAAACTACAGAAAGTATAAAATAAGAACAAAGGCTTTGGAAGTTTAATGTTTTTGTCTGCCACATGCCACAAGGAATTTTCCAAAATTCATTTGACGTTTAAGCATGATCCAAATATAAGCATCCCAATGAAAAATTCCACTTCAAATATACTAAATAAGGCCAAGAGATAGTTATGAAAGATGAAATGATACCACTAAAGGAACCAGAAAACAGTTCCTATCATCATTTGCTAACAAAAACCTCAGTATAAGAAACAGAAATAATACATGGTGAGGAGAAATGTACACCGAGTTCCAGATGTCTTCTTAGTCAAGATAATCTCACTTTCTCTGACTTTTCTATGTGAAAGTGTGCCTATTTCTCTTGCCAAAGTTGATAGAGGTTCTCTACCCAATAGAGAAATCATGTCCCTGCTGTCCCAAACAGGATTTAATAAGGTATTGGGGTGAAATGATCCTTAGATCACTGATGCACTGTCATACTACATGCAATACTGCTCAAAACTACTACTCAAAGGGGGATCTGGGGAGCAGCTTCAACCTGTATCACCTTGGACTTGCTGGGCATGCAGAATTTTATGCCTATCCTGGATCAACTGATTCACAGGCTACAGTTTTAACAAGATCCCCAGGTGGTTGGTATTTGCACTAAAGTTTGAGACACACTGCTGTTCTGCAGCATCACCTCCAAATATTCCTCCAGGCTTCCTTGAACATCTTCCAGTTACTAGGTAATCACTCTCCAGGGTAGCTTTTTCAGTATTAAACAGCTCCCAAAATCAAGACGTTATCTCTTAGCTTTTTTAAGGTAAAGACATTCTTCTCTATTACTTCCATCTAATTAGTCAAAAATCTTTCCCTTCAAGTCACTCAGAAACTATTCAGTCCCCTTTTTAAATTTTAGGAATGTCTTTTAAATAATTGCAAATAGGACTTGATTCTTATCCTCATCATCTCCAGTTACTTTAACTATGCCTCAAATGTCCTATTTAGTTTCTCTTAAAAATGTTGGAAGCTCTATACTAAAATCCACCACATTTATTTCTATAATGCATGATTTCCAATACTGAATATTATATTCTAGATGTAGTTTGACCAATGTAGAATTGAGGATTATCTACTCATTTACTGTACATGTTCCACCTTCAATAATATAGCCTCACAAATGCATATAACTCATACTGATTGTACAGATTCTTAGAATCCTAGTTATCTCTCCTTAACGAAGGGCTTAGCTCCTTCTCTATCACCCATGGCAAATTGATTCTTTTACCCAAAAGTAAGATTGTATGAAAATGGACAAAGACATTGATAGTTACCTGCCTTCTTACCTAAAGCAACTACTGCTAACTAAAATTTTCCTCTTATTTCTTCAAAATTAGAGTCAGTACGTCAACTGATTCAATTGAGATGAATTTTTGATGAATTGAGATGAATAATGATTTTTGTAAGTTATGAATTTATTATTAATATATCTTCCAGGTTAATGTTCCTTGAAGACAATGCATTATGCCATTATCCTTTATACCTAAAGAGATCAAGATTGTGATATATTATCCTTTATAACAGTTCTTAATAACTTTGAGTTTAAATGCTCTGGGGATTTATGAATTAAAAAGTATTTTTCCTATAGGCTGATATATAAACATCTTTAGTAAATAAACATGATTGGAAAATATGTGATTTGATTTCCAAACAACTACTTGCTTTTAATAAAGGACTCTGGAGAACCAATGTGGTAAATAGAATGGTCTCCCAAAGATTGTTGTTTAGTTGCAAAGTCATGTCCAACTCTTTTGAAACCCCATGGATTGTAGGCCATCAGGCCCCCTGTGTCCATGGTATTTCTCAGGCAAAAATACTGGAGTGGTTTGCCATTTTCTCCTCCAAGGGATCTTCATGACCTATAGATCGAACTTACCTCTTGTATTGGCAGGTAGATTCTTTACCAGTGAGTCACCTGGGAGGCTGAAATACCCATACCTAGACTCTTGAGAGTCCCTTGGACTGCAAGGAGATCCAACAAGTCCATTCTGAAGGAGATCAACCCTGGGATTTCTTGGGAAGGAATGATGCTAAAGCTGAAACTCCANGCCACCTGGGAGGCTGAAATACCCATACCTAAACTTTTGAGAGTCCCTTGGACTGCAAGGAGATTCAACAAGTCCATTCTGAAGGAGATCAACCCTGGGATTTCTTGGGAAGGAATGATGCTACAGCTGAAACTCTAGTACTTTGACCACGTCATGCAAAGAGTTGACTCATTGGAAAAGACTCTGATGCTGGGAGGGGTTGGGGGCAGGAGGAGAAGGGGACAACAGAGGATGAGATGGCTGGATGGCATCACGGACTCAATGGACGTGAGTCTGAGTGAACTCCAGGAGATGGTGATGAACAGGGAGGCCTGGCATGCTACGATTCATGGGGTCGCAAAGAGTCGGACACAACTGAGTGACTGAACTGAACTGAACTGATTCCTTGTAACCTGTAAATATGTTTTGTTACATAGCAAAAGAGACTTTTAAGATGTAATTAAGGTTTTCTAACCCCCAAAGGGAGGTTATTTTGGATTTTCTGGGTAGATCCAATCTAATCACATGAGCCCTTGTGAAGACTTTTCTCTTGCTGGAGGTAGAAGAAATGACACAGAGGGAGAGGTGAAAGAGATTCAGACTGAGAGATTTCAATTCCTTTGTGCTGGCTTGAAAATGAAGAAGGAAAGAGGCATGCAGGTGGCCAGAGTTGAGAGAATCTCCCTGGAAACAGCCAGTAAGCAAACAGGGATCTCTGCATGGAGCTGAATTCCACCAACAGCCTAAAAGGAATGTTACCCTGCTGCCACCTTGATTTCAGCCTTGTAAAACACATTATGACAGGGATCCTAGCGATATTTTTTCCACAGTGATTTTAAATTTACCAACAGGTAACCTGAACAGAGCATTTGTGCTTTTTTGCCCACAGCTTGGTTTTGGGAGTGTTTGATTTGCAAAGAATCGAGAGCTAGCACATTACATCTTTAAAACAAAAGAAGGAAGCAATTGTATTATCTAAATGTATGCTGAAGAGAAATACATCAATGCTGTAGCTGAAAAATGGCTTAAACAACAGCTCACTATTCTTCCATTATATCTCCAATAAGATATGGTAATTATTTGTAAAAACAGGTTTATTTAAATAACTTACTGAACCCACATGTATAGTGCTATAAGTAATGATCTACACAAAAACACCACAACAGTATTTTGGGACTCTTTGATGTTTGGATGCCTCATACCCAAGGACACAGAGCTGATCAACAATAACACTGAAATTTGAACACTGTCAATCCAGCCATTACTTCTGTGTTCTGAATCACTATTTTATTCAATGGCACAGAGTATGTGATCTATAAATAGTAGATTCTCTCTTTTATCTTCTCTTTGATCACATGCCAGGGAAGATATTTAGATTCAGGATGATTATGAGTTCTTATCCTTGTATTTTAATAAGCCATGGAAACTTCTAACATGCTGATTATGGCATTTAGTTAACTTCTCTGAAAGGTGCTATGGTGCGTCTTTCCATATATATCATAAAATTCTTATTTCATCTTATACATTAGAAATCATTGCTGTTTTTATTTTTCATTTTAAAGATTTGCTTGGTTTCAAACACCTTTATAATCTTCATTTCCATGACAACTCTTTCTCCTGGTTTTCTCTCTACCTGTCTGGAAAGGGGTGGCTCTAGTCATTTACAACATAGTGATTCACAATTTTTACAGGCTATACTCCATTTATAGTTATTATAAAATATTGACTATATTTCCCAATCCCAGATCTAATTCTGAGATATGTGGAGAGTTTTGATACTCCTGCACCATATTTCCAAAAGTATGAGACTTTACCCAGCCTCAAGTCCTTTAGGTTCTGTTCTCTATACCTAGAACACTCTTCTGTTATATATGAATTACCTGCAACATTTGAGTCCTTCAGCTCTCCAAAGACGTTTTCTATCACAATTCTATATTTTATTCATATTCCTTATATTAGGGGTTTCCCAGGTAGCACTAGTGGTAAAGAACCTGCCTGCCAATGCTGGAGATGTAAGAGACTTGAAAGACAAAGGTTTGATCCCAGGGCCAGAAAAATCCCCTGGAAGAAGGGCTTGGCAACCCCAACTCCAGTATTGTTTACCTGGAGAGTATTATGGACAGAAGAGCCTGGCAGGCTATAGTCCATGTCACAAAGAGCTGAACATGACTGAAGCGACTTAGCATATACGGACACATAGTAAAAAATGCATACAACTTTATTTAATTGCTCACTTGATCATTATTTATCTGCCCAAATAAGAACTGAATAATCATAAAAGAAAGACCAAGGTTGTTTTGTTCATTGAAGTGTTCCTAAAACATACTGCAGTGTCCAGGTTTAGTAGAAATAAATGCACTAAATATTTATTAAATAGATTAAGTGAGAGGAAATAAACTAACCATGCCCTCACAGTTATTATCTTAAAGCTATTTATTATTCTCTCAGTAGGAAATAAGACAAAAGCATGTACAAATGTCCAAATATTCTAGCAAGGAAAAAAAGTGTTATTTGTTTCTTAGACTCCTGCTTGGCAAAGACGAACATGGTCTGTCCTCTCTTCTAGATAAACTGAAAATATCATTTACATGTAAATAAATAGGGAATTCCTTCAGGTCACAAGCAAATGATGTGTACGTTTAGGGGTACTTTCTCCAGCAAAGAATCCATATCTCATTTTATGAGCCTGTCAAAGATCTGAATATGAACATTTAAGTATGTTTTAATTACCACCTTCTTATATAATGAAAATATATTTATTTTATTGTGGTTTTAGATATATAACTACTTCCAGAATTTATAGGATGATGGCTTAAATAGCTGAACTTTAATTTCCTAGGTTAACAATATTTTTACTAAATATCTGCTTTGTACAAGTATGGAACAGAGGATAAATAAGGAGACTGATACACATCCAGTGACTTGCAATAGATATGGTTGTAATACAAAAAATTTTATTTTTAATAGTCTGCTCACAGTGCTTCTCTCAGTGTATATTATTTCTCATAAATAGAGATAATGCTTCACTGTTTAGAGTGATCAAGCAGCATTTGCTACTTTATGAATTAAGCTTCATTATTTCCATATGGTTGGAATATCAGAGACTGGACTCTCAGTAATGTTACTAACAAGATACAAATATGATGTTTTATTAATTGTATTATTGAGGCAACTCCAAAATGGCCCAGAACTTGACAATGACTTTAATAATCTGTGGCCTTCTCAACTCAATAACTTATCAACTTTGACTGTCCCAGCAGATTTTGTGACTAATTTTAGAAGGTAATCTCAAGCAGAATACCATGCAAGTGGATGTATTGTTCCTTCTCCATCACCACCTTTAAGATTAGAGATGCGTCTCTTTCTGAACTTGTAATGGGAAGACTGATATATAACTAAATGAAATACAGCACAATTCAAAACTGAGATGTGACTAAGTACTATGACGGATAAGGGGATAATCTAATTTTAATTATAGCTAAGGGATCCAGGAAGACTGTATTTAGAAAGTACATTTACATCAGTCTATTTACAAGAAACAAATACATACATCAGTCCATTTATAAGAGACAAATGCATGCATACATACTCCAAGGGCTAAACCTTATACATAAAATTTGTGCCTGCAGTCATAATAGGGAATCTGGCAAAAGTCTTAGCTTCGCCCTCTAAACAATAAGAAAACTGGGAAATAAATTTTTGATACTTTTTCTCAAACACTGAAAAATAAGAATTGCAGGGCTTTGATTTCTAAGAGAAAGGAGAAAAGAATGCGGTGAGTCCCTATGATCAACCCTGGCTTTCTGCCCAAAGATGCTTTCCGAGCCACTGCACAAGGATGAGGATCTGAATATAACACAGTGATTTCCCTAAGTTGACAGGAGAAGTCTGTAGTATAGAAAGGCAGAAGTGGCCAGATGAGTAGAGCACACAGGTTATTTCCTAGAATATGGAGTTACTCAGAAAAGTGGCTCCATAAATTTTCATAACCCTACCTTACCCCATCTTTGAATCTGCTGCTGAATATTATGCACAGGAGGTCAAACTGAGTTTCCCAGAAAAGAAAGAGATGGATCCTCTAAATTTGAGAAAGTCATTGGCATAATAAGACATTACAATCCTTACCAAAGACCTGCCCCCAACCCTAAAAAAGACAAACAAAAATGTATGTATTTTAATGTTTAATGTTTTTGCATAAACTTATTTTTTGTAATTAATAAATAGAAGGTATATATAACAATTTTAATGTTTCCATTTATCTTTTTTAGGTTTGAGGGTAGGTTTTCTGTCACATGAAGCATGCGCTTACAGATGTTCAAGCTGGTTTTAGAAAAATCAGAGGAACCAGAGATCAAATTGCCAACATCTGCTGGATCATGGAAAAAGCAAGAGAGTTCCAGAAAAACATTTATTTCTGCTTTATTGACTATGTCAAAGTCTTTGACTGTGTGGCTCACAATAAACTGTGGAAAATTCTGAAAGAGATAGGAATACCAGACCACCTGACTTGCCTCTTGAGAAACCTATATGCAGGTGAGGAAGCAATAGTTAGAACTGGACATGGAACAACAAACTGGTTCCAAATAGGAAAAGGAGTACGTCAAGGCTGTATATTGTCTCCCTGCTTATTTAACTTATATGTAGAGTACATCATGAGAAATGCTGGGCTGGATGAAGCACAAGCTGGAATCAAGACTGCCGGGAGGAATATCAATAACCTCAGATATGCAGATGACACCACCCTTATGGCAGAAAATAAAGAACTAAAGAGCTTCTTGATGAAAGTGAAAGAGGAGAGTGAAAAAGTTAGCTTAAAGCTCAACATTCAGAAAACTAAGATCATGGCATCTGGTCCCATCACTTCATGGCAAATAGATGGGGAAACAATGGAAACAATGATGACTTTATTTTGAGGGGGCTCCGAAATCACTGCAGATGGTGACTGCAGCCATGAAATTAAAAGACGCTTACTCCTTGGAGGGATAGTTATGACCAACCTAGACAGCATATTAAAAAGCAGAGACATTACTTTGTCAACAAAGGTCCATCTAGTCAAGATTATGCATTTTCCAGTAGTCATGTATGAATGTGTGAGTTGGACTATAAAGAAAGCTGAGCACTGAAGAATAGATGCTTTTGAACTGTGGTGTTGCAGAAGACTCTTGAGAGTCCCTTGGACTGCAAGGAGATCCAACCAGCCCCTNAGTTGGACTATAAAGAAAGCTGAGCACTGAAGAATAGATGCTTTTGAACTGTGGTGTTGCAGAAGACTCTTGAGAGTCCCTTGGACTGCAAGGAGATCCAACCAGCCCCTCCTAAAGGAGATCAGTCTTGGGTGCTCATTGGAAGGACTGATGCTGAAGCTAAAACTCCAATACTTTGGCCACCTGATGCAAAGAGCTGACTCATTTGAAAGACCCTGATGCTGGGAGGGATTTGGGGCAGGAGGAGAAGGGAATGACAGAGGATGAGATGGTTGGATGGCATCACTGACTCAATGGACATGAGTTTGGGTAGGCTCTGGGAGCTGGTGATGGTCAGGGAGGCTTGGCATGCTGCAGTTCATGGGGTCGCAAATAGTCAGATATGTCTGAGTGAGAGAACTGAACTGAACTGTACTTCTGTCAAGATTGTAATGTTTTATTATGACTATGACTTTCTCAAAACTAAAGGATCCATTGTTTCTCTTCTGGAGCACTCAGTTATATCCCTTATGCATAATATTCAGCAATAGATTCAAAGGTGGGGTGGGGTAGGGTTGTAAAGATATAGAAACCTTAATATACATATAAATATATATACATTTCTAGCATTTATGTTTCGCTTTTAATTCCATATCCCATGTTTAGAGCTTTTCTGACTTACTGAATATTCTCAGTCCAATGTTTTTGTTATAATAAATGAAATATGACCTACTGTTTAGGATAAGGCAATGGCACCCCACTCCAGTACTCTTGCCTGGAAAATCCCATGGGTGGAGGAGCCTGGTAGGCTGCAGTGCATGGGGTTGCTAAGAGTTGGACATGACTGAACATCTTCACTTTCACTTTTCAGTTTCATGCATTGGAGAAGGAAATGGCAACCCACTCCAGTGTTCTTGCCTGGAGAATCCCATGGATGGGAGCCTGGTGCGCTGCTGTCTACAGGGGCACAGAGTTGGACATGGCTTTCTTTGGAAGGAATGATGCTAAAGCTGAAACTCCAGTACTTTGACCACCTCATGGGTAGAGTTGACTCATTGGAAAAGACTCTGATGCTGGGAAGGATTGAGGGCAGGAGGAGAAGGGGACGACAGAGGATGAGATGGCTGGGATGGCATCACTGACTCGATGGACGTGAGTCTGAGTTAACTCCGGGAGTTGGTGATGGACAGGGAGGCCTGGTGTGCTGCGATTCATGGGGTCGCAAATAGTCGGACATGACTGAGCAACTGAACTGAACTGAAGTGACTTAGCAGCAGCAGACCCCCTATTTATGAAGACAATGATACATCTCTGAAAGCACCATCTCTCTGACTTGTCAATAGTCAGTGTATGATTATCAAACAATTAGGGCAACTTTTGTAATATCCTTTTATTATGCCTATATAAAATGAAAAGTGAAAGTTAGTTACTCAATCCAACTCTGCAATCCCATGGACTATAGCCTGCCTGGCTCCTCTGTGCATGGAATTCTCCAGGAAAGAGTACTGTTGTGGGTTACCATTTCCTTCTCCAGGGGATATTCCTGACTTGGGGATCAAAGGTCTCTTGATTTGCAAGCAGATTCTTATCAACTGAGCCACTATGGAAGCCTATTTTTCTATATAAGCCTGCTGATTTATATTGTCTGACTTTAATATCAGATGAGCAAATATACTGTTAAAAGAAAGTAAACAATCATATAACAAAGAATAACTGTATGACTTCAGTGGTCATTCCTATCTCAAATGTGTGTGAATCTGTAATTTTTCTTTGAGTTTAAATCAACTCTGATGATACAGCTGCTAAAAATCTCATATGGTTAGTACCCATTTTGCCAGTTTAGGTAAGCCTTTCAAAATCTTTGAAATTTTATTGCTTTCCATTAATAATATATATTTTTTGAGTTTGATATTTNGAATCTTTCTATGTGTCTTCCTAGCTTCTGGAGGTTTGTTGGCAATCCTCCTTTTTTTGCTTGTAGAACTATCACTCTAACTCTTGGTATTCACATGGCCTTCTCCAGTGTATCTTCACATTTTCCCTCTGTGTGTCTATCTCTGTGTCCAAGTTTCTCCATTTTATATTTTAACCAGGCTTATTGAATTCAGGACTTCAGCCTCAATTTTAACTTGGCTACTTCCCTAAAGACCCTCTTTCCAAATGAAGTCACATTCTGAGGCATGGGGGTCATGACTTAATTGTCCTTTGTGTGGGGATACAGCTCAACCCATAATCACCAATTATGTTCCAAATATAATAGAGGAANCCTCAATTTTAACTTGGCTACTTCTCTAAAGACCCTCTTTCCAAATGAAGTCACATTCTGAGGCATGGGGGTCATGACTTAATTGTCCTTTGTGTGGGGATACAGCTCAACCCATAATCACCAATTATGTTCCAAATATAATAGAGGAAAACAATAGAATCAGAAAGACTAGAGATCTCTTCAAGAAAATTAGAGACACCAAGGGAACATTTCATGCAAAGATAGGCTCGATAAAGGACAGAAATGGTACGGACCTAATAGAAGCAGAAGATTTTAGGAAGAGGTGGCAAGAATACACAGAAGAACTGTACAAAAAAGACCTTCATGACACAAATAATCATGATGCTGTGATCAATCACCTAGAGCCAGACATCCTGGAAGGTGAAGCATCACTACAGACAAAGCTAGTGGAGGTGATGGAGTTCTGGTTGAGCTATTTCAAATCCTAAAAGATGATGCTGTGAAAGTACTGCACTCAATATGCCAGCAAATTGGGAAAACTCAGTAGTGGCCACAGGACTGGAAAAGGTCAGTTTTCATTCAAATCTCAAAGAAAGGCAATGCCAAAGAATGCTCAAACTACTACACAATGGCACTCATCTCACATGCTAGTAAAGTAATGCTCAAAATTCTCCAAGCCAGGCTTCAGCTATATGTGAACTGTGAACTTCCAGATGTTCAAGTTGGTTTTAGAAAAATCAGAGGAACCAGAGATCAAATTACCAACATCCACTGGATCATCAAAAACAGCAAGAATTCCAGAAAAACATCTATTTCTGCTTTATTGACTATGTCAAAGCCTTTGATTGTGTGGCAATAAACTGTGGAAAATTCTTCAAGAGATGGGAATACTGGACCACCTGACCTGTCTCCTGAGAAATCTGTATGCAGGTCAGGAAGCAACAGTTAGAACTGGACATGGAACAACAGACTGCTTCCAAATAGGAAAAGGAGTACGTCAAGGCTGTATATTGTCACACTGCTTATTTAACTTATATGCAGAGTACATCATGAGAAACGCTGGGCTGGATGAAGCACAGTCTGGAATCAAGATTGCCGGGAGAAATATCAATAATCTCAGATATGCATATGACACCACCCTTATGACAGAAAATGAAGAACTAAAGAGCCTCCTGAAAAAAGTAAAAGAGGAGAGTGAAAAAGTTGGCTTAAAACTCAACATTCAGAAAACTAAGATCATGGCATCTGGTCTCATTACTTCATGGCAAATAGATGGGGAAACAATGGCTGACTTTATTTTGGGGGGTTCCAAAATCACTGCAGATGGTGACTGCAGCCACGAAATTAAAAGATGGGCTTAGTCTTTCGAAGGAAAGTTATGGTCAACCCAGACAGCATATTCAAAAGCAGAGACATTACTTTGTCAACAAAGGTCCATCTAGTCAAAGCTATGCTTTTCCAGTGGTTACGTATAGATGTGAGAATTGGAGTATTAAGATAGCTGAGCACTGAAAAATTAATGCTTTTGAGCTGTGGTGTTGGAGAAGACTCTTGAAAGTCCCTTGGACTGCAAGATCCAACCAGTCCTTCCTAAAGGAGATCAGTCCTGAGTGTTCATTGAAAGCACTGATGTTGAAGCTAAAACTCCAATACTTTGGCCACCTCATGCAAAGAACTGACTCATTGGAAAGACTCTGATGCTGGGAAAGATTGAAGGCAGGAGGAGAAGGGGAAGACAGAGGATGAGATGGTTGGATGGCATCACCAACTCAGTGGACATGAGTTTGGATAAACTCCAGGAACTGATGATGGACCGTGAGACCTGGTGTGCTGTGGTCCATGGGGTCACGAAGAGTTGGACATGACTGAGTGACTGAACTGAACTGATGTTCTAAATACTTTTCTAATCTCAGACATACAGTGGTGAAAACACTAAATCATTGATGTTTAAGGATTATATGAGTTATATGAGATCAGATAGTATTGAGTTATAAAGAAAAACATAAAGGAGATATGAGCATAAGGAGTATGATCAGAGTAAAAGACATTTTATATGAGTTTTAGGAAAGGATGCTTTAAAAAGGTGGCATTTTCAAAGGATTTCAGATAAATTGAGAGACTAGACAACCAAGTACCAGATAGAAGAGTACTGTGGGAACTGAACAGACCTTGTGTTCAAATACTTTGAAATTGGACAGTACTTGGCATGGCTGAGAAACAGCAAGTAGCCTAGTGTGGCTGGCAGACAAAGTGAAACAATGATAGTATATGGAGCCACAATTGCCAAAAACATGGCCAGAGAAAGTTGAGAAAATGTTCCTAGATTTAAGAAGAATGTATGACAAAATTAAACTTACATATATACTTGTGTAACTTCCCATTTTAATTCAACTCTCCATCGATCTCATCTTGTGTATTGAAATCAATATAACTTCCTTTCTTGCCACTCTGTTTACTCTTTAAAATACTTTCAAAATTTTATTTCTCTAATATGCTTCACTAGCCTTAATCTAGTAAAATTATTTCAATAAATCAATTTTTCTCTGACTTATTATAAATGTTTATTTTTTTCTATTTCTCTAACTTTGATAACATGTCATACTTTTTCTTTTCAAATTTGAGCATTATTTGAAATTTCTTTCTGATGTGCTGGCCTTTATTTCTTTATACTCAGTTCAATGTAAAACTCACCAAATCATATTATTTTAACATTTAGTTTTATGTCCAAAGTTCTGGATTTTAAATTTTAAAACTCAAGGTCTACTTTGTATTTGCTTATAGTTCCATTATTGGAATAATCCGATTAGATACCTTAACATAAATTCAAACTCAAGTTGCAAAATCCAATTTTCTTCAAAGGAAAATCTAATTTATTTCCCTAGTGATATTACCATTTATTCCTTAGATGCTATTAATCCGTCTCACCTACTTGCTATTCAACATCATTTTGATTTTTCCATGTTTCCCTTTATTCCTTTGCTCATCAAAACCTATTAATTTCTTTATGCAAAGTACTGCTCTATCATATAAAACTTCCTATCAATTTATGCAGTGGCTCACAGCAACTGCATAATATAATTTAGCATGTGAATTATCTCATCATACTATATAGGATGATATTATTTTCACTTCAGAGATGAATAATATCTTTTATTTATCTATATAGTAGATAACTTACTCAAAGTTGCAGGAACCTCGAGTGCAACTCAAGTCCCCTTCAAACCCAATGTATGTTCCCAGATAGCTTATGCCGATATCAAAGCTGACTACTAAATTAAAGAGTAGTTAATAACAGGAGGGCTAACTTCCTCTTTGACTAACATTTGTTGTAGAGTTTAAATGTGGGAAATAAATGACCTTTCAACATCATTTCAAGCTGTCCTTTTTATGCCATTTAATCCCTATAAACTCAGTAGTAGTATGTCTTTTCGTGCCTTATTTTAGTATCTTGGATATCCCCTCATTTTGTCCCTAATCTGGCTTCTGGATAGTAATCTGTCAATTTCCTTTTTTGTCTTTTTGAATAACCAGTTTTGGATTACTGATTTTTTCTACAGTGCTTTTAACAGCTTTATTGAAATATAATTGACATAAGTCACACATTTATAGTGAAAGTTTTTTTTTTGTACTATGTTTACAGAGCTATACAATGACAATCAAAATATTTTCATTGTGCCAAAAAGAAACACCAAATCTTTAGCTGCCACCTCCCTATTATCCCTATCTCCCCCAGTCCTAGGTAACCACGAATCTATTTTCTCTATATATTGTTGTTGTTCAGTCACTAAGTCGTGTCTGACCCTTTGTGACCCTCATGGACTACAGCATGCCAGGCTCCTCTGTCCTTTACTATCTCCTGGAGTTTGCTCAAATTCGTGTCCACTAAGTCAGTGACAATGCCTAACCATCTCATCCTCTGCTGCCCTCTTCTCCTTTTTCCATCAATCATTCCCAGCATCAGGGTCTATTCCAGGGGTTCAGCTCTTCTCATCAATGGCCAAAGTATTATTTTGCCTATTCTGGACATTTCATATCAATGTTTATTTCACATTCACCACATAGTACATGTGCTTTTGTGATTAACTTCTTTCACTTAGCATAGTATTTTCAAGATTCACCCACACTGCAGTGTGCATCAGTACTTCATTTTGTACATTTTAAAAAATATTAAGTATATATAAATTCTCTTATATATAAGCTAAAGAACTGAGATTTTCAGAAATTATGATTTACCCAGTGTTAAAGAGTAAATGGTAAATAGTGAAACTGGGTTATAAAAGACTGACCCAAGCTTATTCTACTTGCCTGAGCTGCTTAAACATAATGATGGCTAAACAGAATTCATATAATACTCCTTAAAGAAATTATTTTTATATTCCATTTTATACCTGAATTGACTGAGACACAAAGAGGTAAAATATCTTGCCCCAAATCAGATGTCTGCATAGCAAAGGGTCAGATTAACTCCAGAGACCTGGCTCACTGAAAACCCAACTTAACTGCTCAGGCAGGACAAGGACACAATGATAGAAGAAGCTGCCTTTTATTGAAAAGCCAAGAGAGGAATTCAGTTTGGAGAGAAAAAGTAATGTACATGCAACAAAGAAAGAATCTAAAAAAGGAGGTAAGAAGTTAGGAGACAGAATTGAATGTAGGAGGGAGTACACTTCTGTTTAAAAATTTAGAACATGCTACTATGGTAAGGAGACCACAATCAACCCAGTTTCAAAGATTTGCACAAAAGAGGAGAAAAACTCCCAAGTCCCCTTTAGAACATGATTTTATGACTCTGTGAGCATCATCTCTACTTTTTGAGAATATACAATAATTTCATAGGTTTTTTTATTTACTTAAAATCTATATTTTCTGTCTCAGTTTCAGATAGATGACCTAAGTTATATGCATAAAAACAAGGAATGAACAGAGGGCTGTTTGACTAAGTCTTGTCTTCTGAATGTAGATATAATCCATCATTATGTGTGGCCTTTTATAGAAGCTTCAAAAACAATACAAACTCAAAAGAAAAACATAGCCCCTGAATATGACATAGTATAATTAATGAATTAGATTGAATAGATGTTTAAAGATAGATAGATATTTTCAGAAGATACTGAGGAAAATTGGCAAGGTGCAGAAATATATGTACAGTGTGAAATTCATGTAAATTTGACCAACTCACTGAAAAATGTTTGCGTGTGAATAAACATGCATGGAACCAAAGCATAAAATATGAATGGGGAAAATATACTCTATTGTCAGGTTTCTAAGTTGCATCTAGAAAAAGACTCTGAAGAAGTATAAAGAAGACAAACTCCAAATGTATTATTTTATCTCTTAAAGAAAATATTTTGAACAAACATAGGAAAAATTGAAAGATGTTAGTATTTTAATAATAAGCATGAAAGAAAATGAAAATCCCTCAGTCGTGTCCAATTCTTTGTGACCCCATGGACAGTATACACAGAATTCCCTACACCACAATACTGGAATGGGTAGCTGTTCTCTTCTCCAGGGAATCTTCCCATTCCAGGGACTGAACCCAGGTGTCCCACATTGCAGGCAGATTCTTCACAGCTCAGCCACAAGGGAAGCCCAAGAATACTGGAGTGAGTAGACTATCCCTTCTCCAGAGGATCTTCCCAGCCCAGGAATATGAACCAGGTTCTCCTGCATTGCAGGCAGATTCTTTACCAATTGAGCTATCAGGGAAGCCCTATTCAGGTATGACCTAAACCAAACCCCTTTTTATAATGTTATAAATAGGAAAAAAAAAAAGACAAAGTCAAACAAGTATGTATATGACACATTTTCTGTAAATCTATCATGGCAAAAAATATCTGGGTAAGAAAATGTGTAAAGAATTAAATTAACACAGCAGAGGGGGTGGAGTGTGTGAGTAAATAGGTTATCTAAGACATTCAGGAAACAACAGGAAGTCATAATTCAAACCTCCACTACTAACTGTAATTTTACAATTATTTTTTTTTCTTATGGGGTTTAATTGAGGTGAGATAATAGAACTGAAAAAAAAATTGAAAGAAAAAAATCAAAAAAGACATATACTGAAAACATGTATAATTTATGTTAACCTCCAGGTTGACTATTTATACCAACATCTGTTATTTTAAGAGAAGCTTGTAAAGCAAATATAGATGCATGTTAGCTAATTAAAAATATAGGCTCACTTCATATTATAGTATCTCTGCAAAACTCAAGCTAAGACATATGTAGCAACTGATATACATTAGTAAGAGTAATAATGAGAAGGAGGAGACAGTGTTTCATTTCAGAAATTCAAAGCGTTAGACTGCAGAGCCCAAATCCAAGAGTAGAATGCAGACATTTTATCTGGCTATCACAAATACAGGACAGTGAGGGTGAAGGAAAGAGGTATGGTGTGTTCACGTGGAGCATAGAAATCTTGCATATGGACTACAGAGAAACCATTCCTACATGGAAAGGGGGACCAAAGGAATGCATTTGCCTGGTGTTGTTCAGTCACTCAGCTGTGTCTGATTCTGCGACCCCAGGGATGGCAGCATGCCATGCTTCCCTGTCCTTCACTATCTCCCAGAGTTTGCTAAAATTCATGTCCACTGAGTCAATGATGACATCCAATCATCTCACCTCTGTTGCCCACTTCTCCTCCTGCCTTCAGTCTTTCCCAGAATCAGTGTCATTTGCCTGGCTCCCTCCCATTTCCTGTCATTGTTCAAAATTCATTCCATAAGGAATTAATACCTCTATACTTCAAGGAATAAAAACCCTCCTTTAGGGCTTCTCTGGTGGTTCTACAGTAAAGAATCTAGGAGGATTCCACATGCCACAAAATGACTAAGCCTATGCGCCACAACTATTGAACCTGTTCTCTAGAACCTGGGAGCTGCAACTACTGGATGGAGTCCATGCTCTGCAACAAGAGAAGTCACCACAATGAGAAGCCTGTGCACTGCAACCAGAGAGTGACTGCGTTCTCTGCAACTAGAGAAAAGCCTGCACAGCAACAAAGACCTAGCACAGCCAAAATTTTTTGAAAAGCCTCCTTTAGTAGAAGTCTGACTATTATAAGGGAAAAAATGTTGGTAACGATATGGAGAAAGTGGAAGCCTTGTACACTGCTGGCTGGAATGTAAAGTGGTGCAACCAGTATGGAAAATAATACAGAGTTTCCTCAACAAAGAAAAATAGTACTACCGTGAGATTCAGCAATCCTATTTCTAACTGTAGGCCTCCAAAACTTGAAATCAGGATCTCAAATGAATTTCTGCACTCTCATGTTTATTGCAGCATTATTCACAATAGCCAAAATATGAAAGCAACCTAAATGTCCATCAGCAGATAAACGGAATGTAGTATACACATTCACTGGGATATTATTCAGCCTCCTCAGTTCAGTTCAGTTGCTCAGTCGTGTCCGACTCTTTGCGACCCCATGAATCGCTGCACACCAGGCCTCCCTGTCCATCACCATCTCTCAGAGTTCACTCAGACTCACATTCATCGAGTCCATGATGCCATTCAGCCATCTCATCCTCTGTCGTCCTCTTCTCCTCCTGCCCCCAATCCCTCCCAGCATCAGAGTCTTTTCCAATGAGTCAATTCTTCTCATGACGTGGCCAAAGTACTGGAGTTTCATCTTTAGCATCATTCTTTCCAAAGAACACACACAAGGCTGATCTTCAGAATGCACTGGTTGGATCTCCTTGCAGTCCAAGGGACTCTCAAGAGTCTTCTCCAACACCACAGTTCAAAAGCATCAATTCTTCGGCACTCAGCTTTCTTCACAGTCCAACTCTCACATCCATACATGACCACTGGAAAAACCATAGCCTTGACTAGATGGACCTTTGTTGGCAAAGTAATGTCTCTGCTTTTCAATATGCTATCTAGGTTGGTCATAACTTTCCTTCCAAGGAGTAAGAGTCTTTTAATTTCATGGCTACAGTCACCATCTGCAGTGATTTTGGAGCCCCCCAAAATATGTTTCCACTATTTCCCCATCTATTTCCCATGAAGTGATGGGACCAGATGCCATGATCATCATTTTCTGAATGTTGATAAAGGGAGATAATTCTGTTATTTGTGACAACATGGATGAACTTGGAGTGCAGTATAAGAGGAATAAACTGGTCACAGAAAGACAAACACTGAGTGATTCCACATATATGAAGCTACTAAAATGGTCAAACCTATGGAAACAGAGAGTAGAAATGGTGGTTTCTCAAGGTGGTTGGGAAGGGGGAAGTGGGGAGTTGCCGTTCAATGGGAATAAAGTCTTAGTTATATAAGATTAATAAGTTCTAGAGACCTGCTGTACAACTTTGTGCCTAAGTATTACCAATACTGTAGATGTATTTAATACTTTTAAGAGGCTAGATCTCACATTAAGCATGTTTACCACAATTTAAAAATTATTACAGTGGGAATAGGTAAGCTTGAAGCAGAAAGTATTGTGATTAGAGATCAGTAGAATTACTTGGAAGATAAAACAGTTTAAAAAAGAGTCATCAATGGTTGATTATTCCATACACTGCTCTCTGATTCCATCTATCTTTTATGGGACTAGAGAAAAAAGAAATACAAAATCACTTTCTCTTTAGCAACGATGAACTCTGAAGCACCATCTTGGGAGGTGTTCAATAAAAGTTTATTTCAAATCATGCCGTTATAGTAGAAGAAGCCAGGCTATGCCATTAGACTGACAGATCCACATTTCTGCTTCATTTGCTGTATCTGTGACTTTGGGCAAATTGCATAATCTGTGTTTTAATTCACTCACAAATCAACTGAGGATAGTAATATATTATTCCATGGATATTCTCAAGTAATATGTGAGATCATAAATATGAATCATTAACCACAGTGCCTGGCATTTAGTAGAAAATCAATGTATATCAATTTATTCTCCTCACTATTCTGAATGATTATTTGGGTGTCATGAGAAATTTTATTCATTACAAGCATCACTGCTGCAATATTAATACATAATTAAATTATGGGAGAAAATGATATTAATTGCCTGTCCAGTCAGTGGTCATACCATTTTTAGCAACTTCAAGAAATACTTGCGATGGGAATGACTTTGCAATGAAGATAAAGTAAAACAAAACCTTGGTATCCTGGGAATGTGATGATTCTAAGCATAGGTTATTTGCCTTTGACAGAAAACTTGGACGTTTGCTAGGTTTTATTCCAGATTCCTGAGGGAGAGGAGATTGAATTTTTTTCCAGGAAAATCTCAATNGTCCAACTCTCACATCCATACATGACCACTGGAAAAACCATAGCCTTGACTAGATGGACCTTTGTTGGCAAAGTAATGTCTCTGCTTTTCAATATGCTATCTAGGTTGGTCATAACTTTCCTTCCAAGGAGTAAGAGTCTTTTAATTTCATGGCTACAGTCACCATCTGCAGTGATTTTGGAGCCCCCCAAAATATGTTTCCACTATTTCCCCATCTATTTCCCATGAAGTGATGGGACCAGATGCCATGATCATCATTTTCTGAATGTTGATAAAGGGAGATAATTCTGTTATTTGTGACAACATGGATGAACTTGGAGTGCAGTATAAGAGGAATAAACTGGTCACAGAAAGACAAACACTGAGTGATTCCACATATATGAAGCTACTAAAATGGTCAAACCTATGGAAACAGAGAGTAGAAATGGTGGTTTCTCAAGGTGGTTGGGAAGGGGGAAGTGGGGAGTTGCCGTTCAATGGGAATAAAGTCTTAGTTATATAAGATTAATAAGTTCTAGAGACCTGCTGTACAACTTTGTGCCTAAGTATTACCAATACTGTAGATGTATTTAATACTTTTAAGAGGCTAGATCTCACATTAAGCATGTTTACCACAATTAAAAAATTATTACAGTGGGAATAGGTAAGCTTGAAGCAGAAAGTATTGTGATTAGAGATCAGTAGAATTACTTGGAAGATAAAACAGTTTAAAAAAGAGTCATCAATGGTTGATTATTCCATACACTGCTCTCTGATTCCATCTATCTTTTATGGGACTAGAGAAAAAAGAAATACAAAATCACTTTCTCTTTAGCAACGATGAACTCTGAAGCACCATCTTGGGAGGTGTTCAATAAAAGTTTATTTCAAATCATGCCGTTATAGTAGAAGCAGCCAGGCTATGCCATTAGACTGACAGATCCACATTTCTGCTTCATTTGCTGTATCTGTGACTTTGGGCAAATTGCATAATCTGTGTTTTAATTCACTCACAAATCAACTGAGGATAGTAATATATTATTCCATGGATATTCTCAAGTAATATGTGAGATCATAAATATGAATCATTAACCACAGTGCCTGGCATTTAGTAGAAAATCAATGTATATCAATTTATTCTCCTCACTATTCTGAATGATTATTTGGGTGTCATGAGAAATTTTATTCATTACAAGCATCACTGCTGCAATATTAATACATAATTAAATTATGGGAGAAAATGATATTAATTGCCTGTCCAGTCAGTGGTCATACCATTTTTAGCAACTTCAAGAAATACTTGCGATGGGAATGACTTTGCAATGAAGATAAAGTAAAACAAAACCTTGGTATCCTGGGAATGTGATGATTCTAAGCATAGGTTATTTGCCTTTGACAGAAAACTTGGACGTTTGCTAGGTTTTATTCCAGATTCCTGAGGGAGAGGAGATTGAATTTTTTTCCAGGAAAATCTCAATTCTAGGTCTAGAAAGACACATGTCACTAGAATTTATTCATTTTTTGCACGGCTGGTACTGAGTATAAGCTTGTGTATCTATGGGTCTTTTGCAATAATCTACGTTTCACTGAAAAATTCATGCATAATGATGAAATATATGCCCATTAGGAAATAAGTTGCTATGTTAAATTTGTGATGGCAACTAAACCAAGTTAAACATGGGAAATGTGTTATGATTCTAATTCCTAATATCTCTGATCCACAGTGAATATCTACAAGTGAGCACTGAAAAGATCCAAATGTGATCATTAGGTAGGTAGAAGGTTAAACTTGTTTTTAGTAAGACTAATATGTAAAATTCAGTGAAGCTTCATGTGACATGAGATTTAGGTACATGTCTCTTAAATAGCTTAAGATTTTACCTTTTCAATTAGGTATCGACATCATAGATCTTTTTCAACATTCTGATAAAGGTCAACAGAAAGTTTTCTTTTCAAGCTTATTCATCTCTCTCTTAGTTACTTGCCTTTTGATTCCTTTCACTTGGTCTTCCACTGTCTTAGTGGTATCTTAACTGGTCCTTTATTCTCTTCAGCTTTCTGTCTCTCTCACAGCTGTTGAGTTTGCTTACTTATAGTTCTTCTTATGTCTAGTTTCTGCTGAGAAACCTTCCTAACTGCCTAGTGTCCAATACAGAGTCAATACTAAAAAGTTTAGGGGGTTTCCCTGGCAATCTGGTTATTAAGAATTCACTTGCCAATGCAGGGGACATGGATTCAACCCGTTGTCCAGGAAGATCCCACATGACATGGAGCAACTAAGCCCTTGTGACACAACTACTGAACCCACGTGCCCTAGAGCCCATGCTCTGAANTCTAGGTTTGATGCAGGGTGCAGGATGCTTGGGGCTGGTGCCCTGGGATGACCTAGGGGGATGATGTGTGGGAGGGGGGTTCAGGATTGGGAACACGTGTATACCCATTGCAGATTCATGTTGATGCATGGTAAAACCAATACAATATTGTAAAATAAAAAGAAAAATAATAAAGTAAAATTTAAAAAAAAGAAAAAAGCAAAACAAAAAAATTGAATTCTAAATAATATTTACCAGAGAAGATAAGATGGTAGATATGTAAGCAAGCAGCAGATTTTGACAAATTTTCTGTGCACTGAAACATGTTTGGAATTATCATGAAGACCAAGAAGAGCCCCTGTAGAGTCTTTTTTGATCTTGGGCAAGGTTTGACTTGCCCTTTGAAGGATTACTCTGGGTCCTATGTGGAGAGTAATATAACTAGATATTTAGATGAGAAAAACACCGACGAATGGGATCATTACTACAGAATCAAATTAAAAATCAGAAAAGCCTAAATTATGGCAATGACAATAAATGAAACTGAAAAAGAAAGACAGGATGTCAATAATTTTGAAACAAACAGAACAGATCAGATTTAGTAATTGATTGGATTTAGGGCTATGATGGGAAATAGGGGAATCTGATGTATGTGCCTCAATCAACATTATAAAATCCTCTTAAAAATTGTTGAACTTCAGTGAGAAAAGTTTTCCAGAGGAAAGAAGTATATTCAGTGATTCCACTTTTATCTTCTGAAATTCTTGAAAATTCTGATTCACGTTGAGGAATACTGTGCTAGATGTTGAGATGACAATTATAGCCAATTTTCAAGTCCAATATTACAAATAGCTCCTGAATATGGACCGTGGTTCTAAATTTGATTAAGCAATTCTGGGATGGATTATTGCTTGCATTTTTTTCAAAGACAAATTTACAACCGCACTCACAGACTTTAGAACCCTGCCAAGAAAGGTGGTGCTAGTGGTAAAGAATCTGCCAGTCAGTGAAGGAGATGCTAGAGATACAGGTTCAATACCTGGATTAGGAAGATGCCCTGGAAANTTTCAAAGACAAATTTACAACCGCACTCACAGACTTTAGAACCCTGCCAAGAAAGGTGGTGCTAGTGGTAAAGAATCTGCCAGTCAGTGAAGGAGATGCTAGAGATACAGGTTCAATACCTGGATTAGGAAGATGCCCTGGAAAAGGAAATGGCAACCCAGTCCAATATTCTTGCCTGGAAAATTCCATGGACAGAGGAGCCTGGCAGGCTACAGTCCATGGGGCTGCAAAGAGTGGGACATGACTAAGTGACTGAACACACAAAAGAACATGGGTAAACAATGAAGTTCTTCAGTTCAGTTCAGCTGATCAGTCATGTCCCACTCTTTGTGACCTCATGGATTGCAGTACACCAGGCTTCCCTGTCCATCACCAACTCCTGGAGCTTGCTCAAACTCACGTACATCGAGTTGGTGATGCCATCCAACCATCTCAGCCTCTGTCGTCCCCTTCTCCTCCCACCTTCAATCTCTCCTAGCATCAAGGTCTTTTCAAATGAGTCAGTTCTTCACATCAGGTTGCCAAAATATTGGAGCCTCAGCTTCCGCATCGGTCCTTCCAATGAACAGCCAGGACTGATGTCCTTTAAGACAGACTGGTTGGATCTCCTTGCAGTCCAAGGGACTCTCAAGAGTCTTCTCCAACAACACAGTTCAAAAGCATCAATACTTTAGCACTCAGCTTTCTTTATAGCCCAACTCTCATATCCATACATGACTACTGGAAAAACCATAGCTTTGACTAGACAGACCTTTGTCAGCAAGTAATGCCTCTGCTTTTTAATATGCTATCTATGTTTGTCATAGCTTTTCTTTCACACTCTTAGTCTTTTACAAAAGACAGTAAGTAATTAAATGTCAAAGTAAGTGATTGTAAATAATGAAATCTCCTACTACTCCTGGTTTAAATGGCCAAAATACAAATGATGAGGATGGTTCTCTCCACTATTTTAGTTACTGTCAGTAATTTTAGCTACTGACAAGAAAATCCACAAGAATATTTTGGCAGTCTTTACAGCATTTATAGGCTATTTCTTTCTTTTTTATTTTTTAAGGAAACCATATTAATTTCTGGATCATAAAAATATTGATTTCACTTTCTACTTTTTGTTTTATTTTCTAAAATGTATAAACCTGTTAAGTAGAAACAAACTTACAACTAGATTAAAATGAAGCTTCATGTTTGTCAATACCTGTTGTTTCTGAATGATAGGTCAAGTTTTTATTATTTAGTTNTGATTTCACTTTCTACTTTTTGTTTTATTTTCTAAAATGTATAAACCTGTTAAGTAGAAACAAACTTACAACTAGATTAAAATGAAGCTTCATGTTTGTCAATACCTGTTGTTTCTGAATGATAGATCAAGTTTTTATTATTTAGTTATTACTTTCAAATATAACTGTAGCATTAGAGTGTGCACTATCTGTTAAAATTTAATAGGCTAAATGAAGAATATTAAAAATGAGTTAAATCCTGATTAGTTTTGCTGACAGTCTAAATGGTATTCACAAAGAGATTTTTTTTTTCCCCCTTCAAATGCTGATGAGAATTTTGGTGTCAAACAAATGTCTGCTAGAATCAAAAGAGCATTTCATCATTATGATATTCTGTTATAGCTCCCTAGGTAGCTAACTCATGTCTCCTCATTAGAAATAAAGTGGCAGCACTGATGATGAACTTCACCTTGCCCAGGAATCGTCCTTGCTGACAAAAAGTCAAATGCAATGTGACATAAACCTGACTGAGATACAAGTTAGACAGATTGGAGGTTTCATGAAGCTTTGAACCATGCAGATGTGCCACAAGACTGAGAAATCCCTTAGTTCAACTATCAGGCCAAAGAACTAACCCCAGATAGGACTATTAGGGGCTAAATTGTGTGTTAAAAAGCTCACATCTTGATGTCTATTTCCCGGTATCTCAGTATACCATTATATTTGAAGAGAGGGCCTTTAAACAGGTAATTATGGAAAAAGGAAGCCAGATGAGTGGGTCCTAATCCAAAAAGAGTAGTATCTATATAAGAAGAGATTAGGACACAGGCATGCACAGAGGAAAGACCACAGGAAGATACAGAGAAAAGATGGCCGTTTACAAGCTAGAGGAGAATGGTCCTTAGAGGAAACCAACCCTGATGAATACCTGATCTTGGAATTCCAGCTTCTCTTGAGAAAATAAACTTCTGCTGTTTAAGTCACCTAGTCTGTGGTACGTGGTTATGGCATTCCTATCAAATTAGTACATGAGCATAAGCTCCAACCCAGGTAGAACTTCATGCTGTCATTTAACCAATGTTTACAGCGTGTGACTCCCCCAAAGGAAAGACTTTATCCCTTAAATTACAGGAAATTTGATGTGATTCATCTAGTTAAAATTATATGTCGGTGTCCTTATGCCCACCTGTTTGCCAGTGCTGTCTAGACTGTGATTTAATGCCATCTCTTTTTGACACTGTGAACAGGAGAAACAGTCATTCTCCGATTTTAATTACAATTAGCAAAACTAGAACATCTTTTATACTCAAGGAATAATCCTATATATCTTGGCAAACAAACCAGTCTTGAAGAATGAATTGCAATACTGTGTCATAACTGTGCTTTCATCAGAAAGCAACTGCCCAAGAATATTAACCTTATTTTGACATACAAGTACACTGAAGAATATGTCCTCTAGAAATGATGACCAGGTTTTTTGAATTCAAAACTGAAATGCATGGTATGGAAAAGAATTTTTTAAAACACAAAGTGTGTGTGAATTCATATGGATGAAAAGTTTTACAATTGTATAAACATTAAATCCACTTTTTGGGGTCCATTTAATGAGTCGCCATTACTATAAAAAGAAATATCCTAGGAAATTAGATTTTAGGGAGAACTCAAGATAAACATTGCTTGTGCCTCGAGGGAGAAACTTACTAGCTCAGATTCATTGTGGGAGTTTTAAATAAAAAAAAAAAGTGCTTTAAGAGAGTACAGAAAGTTCTTCCTTCAATTTATGGCTGATACATATGGACCACGCAAGCCCCAGGCATATTAGTTTCAGGCAAGGATGCAGGTTTTGATTAAGGAAACGTCTCAGCTCATATATGCAGGACAATTTATAAATGCTCTCTTTTTATAAAGAGAGTCTGTGATTAATTTGCAAATTGGGAAGAAGAAGCCATAGAGAGAGTCTTTTCAGAAGAAAAAGAGGAAGCAGACTTTTAGATACCTTGCCCACTCCTTGATGACATATTAATATGATCGTGGTAGAGAGAATGCAGGGGACAGGCAAAGCTCCCAGCAAAAGTTGTTCAGATGAGAGATCTTGAATCTATTCTTGATGAACAAGAGAGTGCAGAAAAAAAGGGGAGCTGGCATTCACAATACTTACTTACAAGTCATTTATTTAAGATTCAGTACCTAAGAAAAACACACACACACACACACAAATCCTTTTAGCTATACCATCTTAATGATATCNGTGCAGAAAAAAAGGGGGGCTGGCATTCACAATACTTACAAGTCATTTATTTAAGATTCAGTGCTTAAGAAAACACACACACACACACACACACACACACACACACACAAATCCTTTTAGCTATACCATCTTAATGATATACTTTAGGTGTCCTAAAGTGGGAAAACAACATTCTAGCCCAGAATCAATTTTATGTAAGAACCCAAGGGATACAGAAGAAAATCAAGACAAGTACAGTGCAAAGAGAACTTCAGAGTATTCCAAACAGTAATCATTTTCTATAGCCAGCAAAACCATTTTACTAGAACCTAGCAATGAGATCATAAAGATCTACTAGATCCCTCTGCATGGTAACATCTTTGTAACTTTATCATTGCTAATGTTTTGCATGTAATTTCACACAAAACTCATAAGCAATGATTTTTAAAGATTCACCTGGTACCAATATAAATATCAAGAGTTATAAACATCTCTAGGTGTTATTAGATATATGTATCAAGGCAGGATAAGCTGACATGTATATCAAGATACTGGCGTCCATAGTTGCTAACCTAGATAACTGCACGTGTTTTTTGTTTTTCTTTTTACAAAGAACATTTTATTAAATGGTTTCACTGAATTATTTATCACAAATGTGTAAGTTAGCCAGAGACAAATCCAAAGGCCAGGGTCTGTGTAGGAAGGAGTCAAACAAAAGAGCAATCAGTAATTTTACACTGTATTAGGAAATAGTTATTTCTAGTGAGCTGTGTGAAATTTGGGACTGATACATAGAGGAAGTAAAAAGTTCAGAGAATGCTGCCAAATTTGTAGAATGAAGAGTAGGTTCTAAAACAAGGAAAAGGAATCTAAATATGTTTAAGATGAAGCAGGTCTCACAATGACTTGAAAGCAGTGACGGAGTTAAGGAAGAACACATAAGTTTGTATTATAGAAGCATGTGGAGGCCGATTAGAATAGAGGAGAAGGCTGGGGTTAAGATATTGAGAAATCGGAGTACCAGGTAGGAAGAGAACACTGAAGGATATTATTTGGGGAAAGATTAGCATCAGATCATAGTTCAGCTAGATGAACTGAGTCAACAAAACAACTGAAAATTGGTTCTGCTGCTGCTGTCACTTCAGCCATGTCCTACTGTGTGTGACCCTCCAGGCTCCCTCGTCCCTGGGATCCTCCAGGCAAGAACACTGGAGTAGGTTGCCATTTCCTTCTCCAATGCATGAAAGTGAAGTCACTTAGTCATGTCCGACTCTTAGTGACCCTATTGACTGCAGCTTACCAGGCTCCTCCACCCATGGGATTTNCCCTGGGATCCTCCAGGCAAGAACACTGGAGTAGGTTGCCATTTCCTTCTCCAATGCATGAAAGTGAAGTCACTTAGTCATGTCCGACTCTTAGTGACACTATTGATGCAGCTTACCAGGCTCCTCCACCCATGGGATTTTCCAGACAAGAGTACTGGAGTGGGTTGCTATTGCCTTCTCTGGAAAATTGGTTCAGAAATGGTTAAATCAACAACCACATCAGCTTCAATTTCTATCCTAAAATGCATCTCTTTTTTTGCACCCCTCAGCTCTTTGAGAGAGAACAGGGTAGATAATAACCATTTTTATAATATCACCATTATTATTTTTAATATAGAATAAAGTCCCAGAGTCATAACCACAGAAGCCAAGTGTGTTGTTAGATCTGAGGGACAAGCATGTGTTTGGAAAAAGATGATAAGTCATGATATAAAGAGACAGACTAATAGAGAAGGTATGAAGGGAAGTATGTAGTCTGTAGGTTCCCACTTTTGTCCCAGAAGGGGCTTTGAGTATCAGGCACAGTAAGTACTGGTTTACATCTTTATATACACTTCAAGGTCTGGGTTAAACATATGGTTTTAAAAAGAAAAACAAGTGAAAGGCTCTGGATGGAGAAACAACCCAATTACTTAGCTTATAAGACACCCATATGCCATATTCCTTAAACATTATGTGTGTGCAAAATATAATGAAACATTGAGCACACTGTAATTAACTTTAGTTTCTTCCTACTTATGGCTGATGAGGGAGGAGTATAAGGAATAAAGTGCAAGGAAGAAAACCAAAACCTTCTCTCCACATAAAAGGCAACACGACTCTTTGCTATTTGTCTCTCTCTTTTTCCATCTCTTTTTTCTGTTAAGTAGGATTAGTAAGATGTCCCTTGGCATTTACCAGTACAAGAAACATCCCTGCCTCTCTGTTCTCTTTCCAACAATCTCCATACTCCTAGGACTGAAATTATAAATTGAACTAGGTCTTGCCTCCTGAACATGGATGACTGTCTATGCCTACCTCATTCTTTCTTTTTAATTAAACACCCGTGTGGAAGCACTAATTGCTGCAGGAGCTTATAGCTAGTGATTAGTCAGAGGTTAGTAAGTTATTACTATTTGGATATAGGCTCAGGACAATAGGGAGCGCACTGAGAATTTTAGGCATACTGACATCTGTACTGCTACAGAGTTCTGCCCTGAGATTTATGGAACAAGTCTATGTAACAACAGAATGAGGTACTGTTTCATATTTGTCATCGTGCCCTGAGCCTGTGACTTCTTCTGAGACATCAAAGTAAAGCTGAAGCAGAATTAGGGCATCACTAATCAGCATAACATAGCTGGGAAAACACATAAACATATCTCCTGGTTTCAGTTCGCATTCTTGATCTCTAACATCAAGTGGGTCTTCAATTTCTTTACATAACTACAGGTTTCTAATTCTTGAACTTCATTGGCTTGCTAGACATTATTTCTTATGTACCCTTCTCTCCTGGTCCCTCTAATACCATCTCTTTACCCTCATTCTTTGCTTGGCACATTGTTTCACTGCTTCCACCCACAGACACACATCTTTACCTGCCGGGAGCCAGTGTGAGGAATTCCACCCGTGACAAGGTCATGCAGCAGAGCTCTGATGGCAAGGCTAATCAGACCTCAGGTTTTCCCCCTGGTATTTCCTGAGCATGTACCCCCCAAAATAAGAATCTGCCTGCTTTTCCACTCTCTGATATTTTCTGGAAAAAGTCAACTCAGGGCTTTAGTCTTCTGCATTTGAAAGGGATGTTTCAGTTAAATCCCCTCTGATAGCTCTCTAGCTTGCCTAACAGGTTCCCCCGGACCTCTTACAGCTTGTGAATTGTTTACAGTCTCCCAACCAAGAGAGGCACAGGAAGCTTAAAACATCCTAGGATTGCAAGGGCTTCCGAGGTGTCCAGATCATTAGAATAAAACTGATTAAGCATTTCATTGTTGAGCCAGCACTTGCTGCCAAATTTTCATATTTTCTATTTGTTGATATAGTTGGTATATAGAAAAAACAAGTAGCAACATTAGATCTTTGAGTTAAGTACCTTCTTTGTTATAACCCACTGCGCCTTTGTTCTATAGAGATGTAACTTTAGTGCTTTAAGGAAATGCAGATTAAAGAAAAACACTTCAGGGAAATGAGATTAACATTCATTAAGGAAGAGAGCCAAAAAGTGTTAGCAAGCCTCTTGGCCAGAAGATAATGTAAATCACCTGAGACCTTTTGTATACAAAAAGCTATACAGAAAGGGTCAGGACTGCTGCCCCTGCGTGACCCTGTATCTTCCATTATGTAAAATTTAGGGTATATAAACACTTTTTGAATAATAAAGTTGGAGGGGGTTTTTGCACAAGCCTGGCCTCCCCCGTGTCGATTCTTTCTCTTACTCCCTCCCTCTCCTTTTCAGGCTGATCCCTTGGAATGTGGAAGCTCTACTTACTTGCCCTGGCTTCTGAGACCCACTGGAGAGGGAGCCCAAGGCGGGGCACCCTCCGCTATTCAAGTGGGCGCCTGTGGCCCAATGTAGACGGTGCAAGTTCTTTGTCTGGAACTTTATTGGTTTTCCACGTAAACCAAGTTAATCAGCCTCTTTTCACCACTTAATTTTCCTACTACACTATTTCTTCCTAATCTAATCTTATATTAATAAATAAATGTTTTTCCTCGCCAATGCCCTTCCCACTTCAAATTCCCTGGATCCACCAGGGCTGGACCCCGGCATTTACCCATATTTTCTGCCTAGTCTTCTGTTGTAGGTAAACATTTTGTGTTCCCAGAAGAGCCAGTCATGTCACTTGTGCCATGGATTCCATGATTATGGAAGGGTATTGCTCTGGTAATTACACTTTCCTTTGACTATATTATCATTTCTCTTTTATTTGTTGTTTGTTTAGCATACAGACCAGATATGACTTCTCACATCCTTGAATAAAGCCTCCTCTCACCCTCTCTTTCTTCATGACAAACAAAAGACCCACTTTCCCCAAAGAGCTGTCTATAGTGTGTCTTTGCCCACTCTATCTTTAACTCATTTTAATTCAAACAGCTTCTCTATCAAAATAACAGTTCTCAAGATCCTCAGTGGGTTCTACTTTGCTACATATGATTATAACCTTATTATTAGTTTTTTTTTAAAAAGGGAAAGTGTTAGTCATTCAGTCCTGTCTGGTACTTTGTGACCCCCTGGACTGTAGCCCACCAGGCTCCTTGGCCCATGGAATTCTTCAGGCAAGTATATGGAAGTGAGTTGCCATTCCCTTCTCCAGGGCATCTTCCTGACCCAGAGCTTGATCTCCAGTCTCCTGCATTGCAGGCAGATTCTTTACCATCTGAGACACCAGGGTAGCCCCTTATCATAAGTTAATAACTCATTTAATCCTTTTATCCTTCTCAAAACACTGACTTTCTGGGCTCCAAGCCACCATGTTCTCTTTGCCTTTTTTGTCCCATCAGTATCACTTCTCACTCCCTTTTACTAGTACTTCTCACCTTTCTGATGTGTCAACAATGGAATTCCTTTCGTCTATACTAACTTTTATTCTGATCTTATCCAGGGTCCCACCTTCAAATTCCATATATAGACTGATGAAGATATTTATTTCTAATGTGAATGATAGACTCCTATATCCAGTTATTTATTCAACAAATCAACTTAAACGTGTAATAGCCATCTGAATCTTAACACTTTCAAAACTGAACTCTTAATCTCCCTAATTCTACAATGCACTTGATCTTCTCTGCTCCCATAATGGCATCTTCTTCCTTTCAGTTGCTTAGGCCAAAGCTTTTAAAATCACTTTTAACTACTCTCTTCCCCTTGCCCCCTCTAAGTTACTACATCAGTCCACCAGTGACATTTTTACCATCAAGATATGTCTATAAATCTTCACATTTACAGCTAACATTTCATACTAACCATCACCATCTTCATCTTGCTTACTCCATGAGCCTCTCAATTTACCTTTTAAGGTGTGTGTATTTCTCAAAAGAGTAAAGAGAATGATCCTTAAAGCCCACTATACCACTTGGAATAAAAGTCAAAGTCATTACCAAAAGGCCTACAAAACACTGTCTTCTGGATCCTTGTTAACTTTCTGAGCTCTTCTCATAAGCTCCTTCTGGCCCGTCTACCCAAACCACATTCTCCCTTCCTGTGTCTCAACATACTACTCATGTCACTACTCAAAGCATTTTTCAGTTTTATTTTTTTTCTTCCACCTGAAATGCTCTCCCCCAGATATCTGCTTGTCTTACTACCTAAGCCTAGGATTTTATTCCAATATCATCTGCTTAGCAGAGATTTTCCTGACTACCCTATTTAAAATTGGAAACTCTACTCCTGAAATTCTAGTCATTTCCTAATTTGTTGTTCTTCATAACAGCTAAAAGTCTCTGGAAAAACATATATTTCACTTATTTAGTTCTTCCTCTGTCTCACTTTCCTGGAATCTCGTGACTTGCATTGTTGTTTCTGATGGACAGCAGCACTGTAACTCCTTGGGGGCTTGTTACTAACTCAGAATGCCAGACCACATGCCAAGCCTACTGCATCTGGATCTGTTCTCAAAAGATCCCCAGGAGAATAACATGCTGGAATTCTCACAAGGAATAACAGGTTTGTCTTTGTTTTTCTGGCATATAAACAAATGCTCATTCAATATTTTTAAAGTGAACAAATGCATTCCTTCGCCTTAATAACATATGAGCAAGACCAAAACTCATATCCTACTCTAACAGGAAGGAGGGACTGTGGGTTTGAAAAATGACGGTACTGAGTGGGGCAGGAACAACAGTGGAATTACAAATGTTGTATTCTGTCAAATTTGATGTTGCACTGTTTATAGATTGGAACCAAAATGCCAAAGTACACTCTTTCAACTTTAAGATCAGCTAGCACCATTATACACTCCACCCCACATTATTTCTGTGAAATAACTAAAATTGTAGAATTTATAAGAACATGAGCTGAATTTACAATTAAAACAATTGAACAGAAATAATATATTCTATACTGAAGCCATTAGCTCAAAGGCAACTAACCTGCCAAAGGCAAAGAATGATTTGAAAACAGTTTGAACTCTGGGAGAAATGTTTTGCTTTAAAACTCAAATCTGAACCTAATTATCTTATAAATAATCAAACATGTAAATACATGCAGTGATCATCTTAGGCCAATACTAGAATGGTTGAAATAGATTATGATAAAAAGAAATATATTCTTGTACTTGTTTTCTGAAACTCCAAAATACAAATGCATTTTTTTATTCAATGAGATATTTATGCTGTGTAGAAGTTATCGTGCTAATTTCTACATACTCTAATTTTAGCCTAATGGTAATTTGCATATGATTTTGCTGACAACTTGGAAACTCTACATGACCGGTTGATAGAAAATTCTAATAATTGCTCCCTCTTAGCATAGCACTGGCTTCTCCTGTGAATAAACTATCATCACTTTTAAGTGGGTCAACAATAGGTGAACTCTGTACTTTTTGTTTGCATCATTATTAAGAAGTACTATCTTTCAGAATTACAAGTGTCTTCAACTATAGGAAAATTAAAGCAAAGAAAAGTCTGGTTCTAAAGTGTAAAATGTATTAATTTTTGGTTACACACTCTAATTGGTGGGAAAGAGGAAATTGAAATGACTAATATCAAAATTTTTCAGTGTGATGACACTTGACATGTTTATAATTATATTTTGGTTGGTATTTATGTCACCCAGAATAATAATACAGTCTGTAAAGGAAAGGGGTTAAAAATAGAGAGAAATACTACCTATAGATCTGAAAAAAAGAAAATGAGAGAAATAGCAAGGACAGACATTTTACCAGATAATGGATGAGCGTACTTACTCAAGAAGAATTTAAATAATGAACTTAAATAGGGAAAGGACTGCATTTCTGGTCTAGATTAAGAAGATCAGAGTTTGGAATTCTATTCTGTGAGACATCTTTGCTTATTTCATAACATGATCCCATCTTGTAACTGTTCTGATCCTCAATTTTCACCTTTCTAAAATGGAGAATTTAGTATGCATCATAAAAACTTCACTCACTGATATTTATGAGAATAAATGAGATGAAATGAACTATGCAAAACTGTTATAGAAAACTAACCAGTACTAAGTCATAATGTTATAGCTTTGGGTTTAGAAAAAAAATTGATGGTGAAAAGATTTTATGCTTTAGTTCAGCCACTTTCATTTTGGCTGAACTGTCATCCTCTAGAAATGACAGAGGTGGGAGGTAGCAGACCAGAGAAGAATTATAGTAGAAACAAAGATTCAGAGCCAGAGGTGGTCAGGAGCAATTAAAACGCCATCAGAATTTCCTAAAATGTTGAGAGCAGGGGAATAAGAGTTTCAGGGGGAATGGGATTTGGTCATACTTTAAGCAATTATTACTCTATTATTACTCTATTACTTCCAGGCAGCAATTACTTAGGTCAGGGTCTAAGTAATATATAATCATCTACTGTGCTGGCAAAGATTTAAATAACTACTGAAATATGAACCAGAGGTTTCAGTAAGCAAACAGCAAAAATACTAATAGAAGCACATCATATCTGACTACAGTTCATAGTTTTAAAGTAATATTCTCTATTATTCCAGATAATGTCTGAGTATTTTTCACATTGAAGAAAAGACAGTTCTGTGACAATCTCATGCTAGCCATGGGTTATTAATATTGCTGTTGGTCCACTTAAGGATAAAAATGTTTAAGAATAGCATATATTGAAGAGTGCATAAAGAACTTTCCTTGTCTTTTCATCTGTTGCCAGAAGTTTTGCTATCTTCCTTTTACATATGAGAAAATCAAGATGGCATATCCAAGGCTACTGGGTAAAAGTGTGAAAACAAGATTCACACATTTCTATTTATATTACTCTACAAACATTGCTAATTCTTTTCACCACTTTCTTTTTTTTTCCTGTTATTTGATTAATGGTGAATATCTAATTTCCAAAGCTAATAATCTAATTTTTCTGGAATTTTAATTATATGGAGTTTATTTTTAGAATACCAGACCACCGTACCTGCCTACTGAGAAATCTGTATGCAGGTCAAGCAGCAACAGTTAGAACTGGACATGGAACAACAGACTGGTTCCAAATTGGAAAACAAATATGTAAGGGCTGTATATTGTCACCTTGCTTATTTAACTGAAATCCAGAGTATATCATGTGAAATGGCAGGGGATGACACAAGCTGGAATCAAGATTGTCAGGAGAAATATCAATAACCTCAGATATGCAGATGATACCACCCTTATGGTAGAAAGTGAAGAACTAAAGAGCCTCTTGATGAAAGTGAAAGAGGAGAGTGAAAAAGCTGGCTTAAAACTCAAGATTCAAATAACGAAGTTTATGGCATCTGGTCCCATCAGTTCATGCAAATAAATGGGGAAACAATGGAAACCGTGACAGACTTTATTTTCTTGGGCTCCAAAATCACTGCAGATGGTGACTGCAGCCATGAAAGTAAAAGATGCCTGCTCTTTGGAAGAAAATCTATGACCAACCTAGACAGCATATTAAAAAGCAGACATTACTTGCAGACAAAGGTCCGTCTAGTCAAAGGTATGGATTTTGCAGTAGTCATGTATGGATGTGAAAGTTGGACTGTGAAGAAAGCTGAGCACCAAAGAACTGATGCTTTTGAACTGTGATGTTGCAGAAGACTCTTGAGAGTCCCTTGGACTGCACGGAGATCCAAACAGTCCATCCTAAAGGAAATCAGTCCTGAATATTCATTGGAAGGACTGATGCTGAAGCTGAAACTCCAATACTTTGGCCTCCTGATGTGAAGAACTGACTCACTGGAAAAGATCCTGATGCTGGAAAAGATTGAAGGCAAGAGGAAAAGGGGACAACAGAGGATGAGATGGTTGGATGGCATCACCAACTTGATGGACAAGTCGAGCAAGCTCCGCGGGTTGGTGATGGACAGGGAAGCCTGGCGCGCTGCAGTCCATGGGGTGCCAAAGAATAGGACACCACTGAGCAACTGGACTGAACTGATTTTGGTAATGGAAAGAAACAGAATATCAGAAACTCACAAATATATTTTGTGAGTTAAAAAATCTCAAATACCAGTAAAATCAATTGTCTTTTTTAAAGACAATTCTAACAGACAGAAAAGTGAAATCTATATACAATAAAACAAGAGTACCATATATCTATATACAATAAAACAAGAGTACCATATANTTTGTGAGTTAAAAAATCTCAAATACCAGTAAAATCAATTATCTTTTTTAAAGACAATTCTAACAGACAGAAAAATGAAATCTATATACAATAAAACAAGAGTACCATATATCTATATACAATGAAACAAGAGTACCATATAGAGAAAAAAATTAGTTCTATTGGATATTGATACTGTGTGGACCATTGTACTAATTCTGTCTATTTTGCTGTGCACATGATTTGAATTCATTGCAAATCAAAAATAATTACATATACGAGGTGGTATTCATCTCTACAACTTTCACAGAAGATGTATAGCTCCAGGAATTTTATTAACTCACATATTTCTATCAAAAACTTTACTGATAGAATATAAATATCAATTTTCCCTGGTATAATTTATGCTACATAAAATTCAAATCTCTTAAAACTGAAAATGAAAGCAATAGAGACTACTTGTCCTTCTAATCTCCTTTTGTGGTGTAATTTTTTTCTAGGAAACACATTTTTAACAGTAAATAATAAGCTTATTATACAATTTTAAGATACATAAATTACTAACAGAATTTATGGTTAAAGCAACTACAGATCTGATCAACACCGAATTTTTTTCAACCTTCTATTGTAGTTATTTATGTTAACTGTAGTTCACCAATAGGTAGTATTAATTATGATGACTTTCATAGTTAACATTATTAAATTGGTTTCACTTTGTAACCAGAAATTGTAGCAGTTAATAAATTTCTGAAAACAGAAATTGTAGCAGTTAATAAATTAGTTGATAATTACTAAAGCTTCAAAATGCCATGAAAAGGTGACTTCTTAAATTAGATAAATTAGATTGAGTCTTGAATCTAATTTGAAATGTGCTATTTGGACTTTGCAAGATTTTTAGCTTTTCTTAGTCTTTGCTTTCTCACACAATATGGCTTATGGTAAAAAAAAATTTTTTTTTCCACAAAAAGATAATATTGTGAGTTCCTAGAAATATAATCTTAGCAATGATCAAAAAAATCCTATCATACATATAGGTATTATTGAAGCTGATGTAGTAAAGCACATCTTTTTTTTTTTAAGTGAAACTGTTTTTAGATTATTTGATATTTTTGAGATGAATACTCTTCCCAGAGTATATATCCCCAAATTTTTTCCTAAAAAGAGCCACAATGAATATTCTTCTTTTATCATCTTTCAATTTTTTTTCTATATTTTATATGATATTTTATCATAGTGATCAGAGTACCAGAGAAAGGCCATATGACAACTGAGGAACATAGAATAATAAATATAAGATTTTTTTTAGTATAGTTTTTTTTTGAGGGGCAGTTAGCTTTAGAGCAATTATTTTGAGTTTAATCCACTGTTGAATTAAAATTAAAATATTTTTCCTGTAAGAAACTATGATGTAAATCTCTCAGTGCATGCAATGATTAACACTGTAGCTTTCTTTGGGACTGCAAACTTCTTTTGACCTAGCTTGGAATGTATATAATGTCTCTTCTGGCACATTGTACTGGCCAGACAAATTTCTAGGGTAGGTAGAGATGCAAGGAGAAGAGAATTAAGGCCTCTTCAGGATAATAAATGATTTTCTGCCATCTTGATCTATCACAATTAAACATAGTAAGTTTTGCATTTAAGAGTGTAGTTTACTTTGTGTCCCAAAGCATTCCTACTATGATCTATTGAAAAGTAACCTAGCATTTTCTAAAAGAGAAATGCCAGTGAAAAAAGCCTTGATGTCAGTGAAAATAATAGAGAACAGGAACAACAATCACAAAACTTTGGCACGGATTATTCAGTACTGCCTAGAAATGTAACCTTTGAAGAGAACAGGCACAGAGGAGCAACAAATAACCACACTTGCAAGCATCAATCATATCCTGAAGGGGAAAAGAAGCAAAAGCAATCAGGGGTTCACATGCCAAGCTGTTTATATTCTCATTGTACACTGGATTAGAACAGCACATCTAGGCATATTAGTTTGCAGAATTTTATTATTATACATCTTGTTCTGGAATGGGAAAGAGTTTATACTGTGCCTGGGGAAAATTATATGCCTTTGTAGTTGATAATGGCAAACCACCCTACTATCCTGCAGAGAGAGCAATTACAGATTCATGTGGCACTATTTCAAGGCCATAAATATGCTCAATACCATAAGAGACTGCATCTTCTTTAAGCAAATGAGTTCATGAGTAAGAGAAAAAGATGGATTACCTGGACTGCCCTCTAGTTAGGCTGCCTAAGTAATCACTTTGAGTAAATTCTAAAAAGAATACCCTTAAACTGTTCTCAATGCGGGTCTCCAAGGACACAAAAGATGAAAAGTGACACTGGCAACTGATTACAGGGCCAGGCACAGAGTAAGGACTAACTCAATGGAAGCTGCTGTTTTAAAGCATCTTTGAAAAGTCACTAATGTTAAGTATTGAAATCACACTCCTATTCAGACAGACACCTGCATTATATCGGGTTTCCTGGGTGGCTCAGTGGAGTGGTAAAGAATCCACCTGCCAATGTAAGAACCACAGGTTTGATCTCTGGGTCAGGAAGATCCCCTGGAGAAGAAACTGGTAACCCATGCCAGTATTCTTGCCAGGATAATCCTATGGACAGAGGATCCTCGTGGGCTACAGTCCATGGAGTTGCAAAGAGTCAAACATGACTGAAAGCAACTGGGCATGCACACACACTGCATTATATTATGGAGATGCTTTGACATACCACATAGATAAATATCAAAAATAAAAGAGTTGTATCCATTTTAAGATCTTTGTACAGTTCTTGCATGTATTCTTTCCATCTCTTCTTGATCTCTTCTGCATTTGCTAGGTTTCTTCCATTTCTGTCCTTTATTGTGCCCATCTTTGGGTGAAATGTTCCCTTGATATTTCCAGTTTTCCTGAAGAGATCTCTAGCCTATCCCTTTCTCTTGTTTTCCTCTAGTTTTACACACTGTTGAAAAAGGTCTTATTGTCTCTCCTTGACATTCTTTGGAACTCTGCATTTAGTTGGATGCCCTTCCCTTTTCTCCCTTGCTTTTCACTTCTCTTCTTTCTTTAGCTATTTGTAAAGCCTCTTCAGATAACCACTTTGCCTTCTTGCTTTTCTTTTTTCTTTGGGGATAGTCTTGATCACAGCCTCCTGTACAATATTATAGAGCTCTGTCCATAGATCTTCAAGCACTGTATTAATAGATCTAATCCCTTGAATCTATTCACCATCTCCACTGCCTATTCATAAGGGATTTGATTTAAGTGTACCTGGCTGGCCTAGTGATTTTCCCCACTCCCTTTAGTTTAAGCCTGAATTTTGCTATGAGAAGCTGATGATCTGAGCCACAGTCAGTTCCAGGTCTTGCTTTTGCTGACTGTATACAGCTTCTCCATTTTCAGCTACAAAGAATATAATCAACTTGATTTCAGTATTGACCACTTGGTGATGTTCCTGTGTAGAGTTATCTCTTATGTTGTTGAAAAAGGGTATCTGCTATAACCAGTGTATTCTCTTGGTGGAATTCAGTTAGCTCTTGCCCTGCTTCATTTTGTTCTCCAAGGCCAAACTAGCCTGTTACTCCAGGTATCTCTTGACTTGCTACTTTCACATTTGAATCCTCAATAATGAATAGAACATCTTCTTTTGGTGCTAGTTCTGGGAGGTCTTCTAGTTCTTAATAGAACTGATCAACTTCAGCTTCTTTGGCATCAGTGGTAGGGGCACAGACTGGATTACTGTAATGTTGAATGGCTTGCCTTGGAAATGAACTGAGATCATTCTGTCATTTTTGAGGTTGCAACCAAGTACTGCATTTCAGACTCTTTTGCTGACTGTGAGGGCTGCTCCATTTCTTATAAGGGATTCTTGCCCACAAAGTAGATATCACAAAGTAGATATAATGGTCATCTGAATTAAATTTGCCCATTCCTATCCATTTTAGTTTACCAGTCCCTGAGATGTCGATGTTTAGATATAGAAGAGATGGAAAGAATACATAGAATAACTGTACAAAAAGATGTTAATTAACCATATAACTAAAATGGTGTGGTCAGTCACTCAGAACCAGACATTTGGGAGTACGAAGTCAAGTGGGCCTTAGGAAGCACTGCTGCCAATAAAGCTAGCGGATGTGATGGAATTCCTGCCTTCAAACTGTGGTGCTAAAGACTCCTGAGAGTCCCCTGGACAGCAAAGAGATCAAGCCAGTCAATCTTAAGGGAAATCAACCCTGAATACTCATTGGAAGGAGTGATGCTGAAACTGAAGCTCCAGTAATTTGGTCATCTGATACAAACTGCCAACTCATTGGAAAAGTCTCTGANCAGTCAGTCTTAAGGGAAATCAACCCTGAATACTCATTGGAAGGAGTGATGCTGAAACTGAAGCTCCAGTATTTTGGTCACCTGATACAAACTGCCACCTCATTGGAAAAGTCTCTGATGCTGGGAAAGATTGAGGGCAGAAGGAAAAGAGGGCATCAGAGGATGAGATGGCTGGATGGCATAACTAATGCAACGGACATGAATTTGGGCAAACTTCGGGAGATGGTGAGGGACAGGGAGGCCTGGTGTGCCATAGTCCATGAGGTCGCAAAGAGTTAAACATGACTGGGTGACTGAACAACAATACTTTTTAAGAACATATCATCAAATCATATACAATAAAATATCAGAAATATAGATTGTTTCCTTTCTTACGTTGACTAACTGGAATAACTGAACAGCCACTAGTAATTACTAGGCAATTTCCTTGCAGTCAGCACTGTTATTAACACTATGAATTCCAAAAGACCTATAAGGTACAGTTCATATTTACAAAAGCTTTACACTCTAGTAGGGAGAGAAAATGTTCACAAGAGGAAGTTTTAAAATCAATTAGAATACCTGAAAAACAGAGAATCATGGAATAAGAAGATACCATAAATTAATTTATTTTTCCATTTGGGAGCATTTGGGAAATGGAAATGAAAACTTCAGAGAGACATGGTTATACTGAGAGATAAAGCAGCATGAAAATTTTCATATTTCTGCACAGTCTGGGCTTTATGAGGGAAGAGCAGACATGCCTTGGAAGTTAGAGATAGCACATTGCTCTGGAGGGACCTAATTCATATTTCCCCTGGAGTCATTTGCTTCCTTCCAGGATGGGAAAGCTCTCTCTTCCCAGAATGGCTTTATGTTTCAAGGCAAAGATCTCTCTTTCTCTGTAAGAGAGGAGAGGAAGACATGCCATGCATGGCTCTACGTAAGTTGCTAAGCCTTTCAATTCAGGAGTTCCTCTCCTTCTGTGGTACCTCTGGCCCTCCATGGGTCACCATGGGAAAATTGGGAGTGGAGCAATGATGAGAAGCACAAAATGCTCTGTGAGTAACTGGTGTGTGCTTTGATCCAGAAGTCTCCTCTAAATACACAAGAATGTATATGCATATATGTGTATGTATATATGTGTGACTATATATAGATAATATGCATTATATATATCTCACAAAGAGATATATACATACGCTACCTACACAACACACTATGTCAGGTTAACTGTTAGCTTAAAAATTGTAAAGTATGAATCTTCATAGCTTCAAACTTAGCAAGCTACCTTCCCTAAAGAGCTTACAGTCTGCTGAGACTTACAGTAGCTAAGATGAATACCAAAGCAGCTAAAAACTGTACCAGCCTTCACTGTGAATTCTGAGAAATACCTTGACCTAAAAAGACACAAAGAATATAGGAAGTCTTATAGGAAATATGCCGATAACTCTAGAAGTAGTGAAAGTTTTTGTTTTTGTCAGTTTTTTTTTTCCTGAAGATTAAAACAGAAGTGAAAGTGAAAAGCAGAGCAAATGGCAGAAAGCTTTCCTAATAAATAGCATGCATTAAAGGCAGGGAGGGAATGATTCTGCAGCTCATTCAGATAACACTAGATGATTAATAAGGAAGCAGAGGCAGTGTTTACAAAAGGCAGGGACTTAATATTTCTTGAGCTCCTGTGTGTCATGTACATATATTAACTGTGTACATATATACTGTACATATATTAACTCCTCTAATCTCTGCTCTGTCCCTCTTTGGAGGACTATTATTATTCACATTTCACAGATAAGGAACTTAAAATAACATGGCAAGAAATACATAATTAAGAAACCATGGACCTTGCATTCAGGCCCTCATCTTTCTGACTTCAAAATCTGTATTGTTTCCATTAGGCCATGGCACTGAGTTCTTAAATATTAATAAGATATACAAGATATTTCTAACAGTAAATTATTTCTACTTTATATTAACTAGCTATTCATTTGTTTCCTCTTTGCCCACTCTGAGAAGACTCACTGTAGTTTTATTTTTTTCCATTAATGTCAAATTTTGAACATAGCTCAAATAGGGGATAAAAAATATGTAGTGACTCTGATCTTAATTCACATGTGCATCTACTTTAAAAAATCTGAGGTGATGTATGTGTAAGGTCTTTTTCCATTATCATGAAAAATCAGGGGTTAAGTATAATACTTAACTAAATGTTAATATATTTATTAATATAAATATTAACTAAAATATTAATAATACCAAAGGAAAATATACTAATTAAATACAAAAATTATAATTATAATTATAGAAAAAATATTTTTCAAAATGCTACTTGTTTACTACAAAACTGAATCATATAACCACTAAATGAACAAGTATGATATATCCATGTAGTGAAATATTATCTAGTTGTAAGAAATTAAATACTAACATATACTACTACATGGATGAATGTTGAAAATATATTATGCTAAGTGGAAGAAGCCAGTCATAAAAAAAAATTATGCTGGCAGTAATATAAAATGTCTAGACTAGACAAATCCATTGAGACAGAATGGCTACCCACTGCTGAATTCTTGCCTGGGGAAATCCCACTAACAGAGGAGCCCGGCAGGCTCCGGTCCATTGAGACACAAAAGAGGCAGACATGACTGAGCAGCTAAAACTTCACTTTAGGGCTTCCTTTGTGGTTCAGACAGTAAAGAATCTGCCTGCAGTACAGGAGACCTGAGTTCGATCACAGGGTCAGGAAGATTCCCTGGAGAAGCGAATGGCTACACACTCCAGCCTGGAGAATCCCATGAACAGAGGAGGCTGATGGATCCATGGAGTCACAAAGAGTAGGATGCAACTGAGCAACTAACGCACGCACACACAGATACACACACTGAGACAGAAAGTAGTTTAGTGGTTTTCAGAGGATGGGGATAACGGAGGAATTTAGAGGCATGGGGTTCCTCTAAGGATGGTAAAAATATTCTAGAAAGACACTGATGAGGATTACACAGAACTGTAAACATACTAAAACCTGCTTAACTGTATACTTTAAAATAGTTAAAATGGTGAACTGTATGTAATGTGAATTTTATATAATTTTTCAATGGAATATGTGACAACAAATATCTAGTGCAAAGGTTACAAATATTCTTCTATGTCCTTAGAGGGCATTGCTAAATTTTCTCAAAATTCTGTTTTTCTAACTCTAACAGAGTCCTGTTAAATATAGTATGCCAGGCAGCTAAACTAATCAACTAGAGAATCTGTGTCAATATGTACCTGCCATCCCTGGAGACTAATTTATCTCGAGTATCTTTCAATCCAAACATATCTGAATGGCATTTATTGATATTGAAATTCTAAGGTACATGTCAATACTTAAGATAACTAGTGACCTGGACAATACAAGTAATGGAGGAATTTCTCTATGCGAGAGTTTCCAGTGTATTATAAAAAGCCCAATACTAAATCTAGGAGTCTTAACAGTATAAGAGAAGTGTATGACATGTCTTCGCTTCTTTTATATCTTACAGCAGGTGTCCCCAACCTCCAGGATCTAAGCCTGATGACCTGAGGTGAAGCTGATGTAATAATAACAGAAATAAAGTGCACAATAAATATAATGTTCTTGAATCATCCCCAAACCATCCCAACCCCTAGTCTGTGGAAAAATTATCTTCTATGAAACCAGTTCCTGGTGCCAAAAGGGTTTGGGGCTGTTGCCTTACACTAATATTTTTTGTATTACTCGTTTGCTCCATTTTGTAGTTTTAAAAAGACAAGAATTCATACATTCAAGATTGAAATGCAAAGTAAATGTATTTCTGCATGAGAGTATCCATCAGAGGGAGACCTGTGGCAATACAGGGCGGCCATTCCAAGCCTATTCCTCAAAATAGTCTTCCTATATTAGCTCCATTTATAAATGCTTTTTCCAGAGGACATTATAATATGCTGGGAATGCTCTGGCCCATGTCACTCAGATAAAGTAACCTTTACTTCATTTTCTTACTTGTATATTTTTCTGCTATCTATGTGCATTTTCCTCCCACATCTCCTGTGTTTTCTTTTCATTATCTCTATTTATCCTCAAGGTATTTGAGAGAGAACACATAACCACAGAATAATCTAAAGTAAAACATGTTTAAAAACAAAGAATTAAGAATCTCTTTTGAGTTTTCGAAAGGAAAGGTGTTAGCACTTGGAAAACTATGATAATTTTAGCTGGGTTATGTGCTATGCATTACACAATCATTTGCCACCTTCTAAATGGATTATTGAACCAAGGTCAGAATCACTGAAAGCTGCTATGAAAGCCAACTGCTTCCATTTTCCCATTTTAAAATAGAAAACAAATTAAATTGCATGACATTTTCGTGAATCTAAATGAATCTTTTATTGTTAAAGATAACAAGGAGTACAAACTGCATAGATGAGATCTGGAGTATAAATGCCCAGGAGACAATGTCATCATTTAAAAACACAATACTCACTGATAATATAAAATCATTAATAGCAGCTGAAAAGGGCAAGGGCTGTTATTCCGCTCAGAGATTTTTTCCTCTGAGTCAAAATCTAAGAGTTTTTGTTTTGTTTTTAAATATCTTAGAGACTACCCACTCCTTTTGGTGAGCTCTGCATTCTTCAAAAGCAAGTATTTTAAGTCCCTCCATGGTATGAATCACCTGCAACGTATACATCAGCGTGTTTGGCTATTGGGCCTCCCACTACAATGCCACTAAGAAATTTACTGCCCTTGAGGAATTCAGAGGTGTGTTTCTAGGTGGGACGTGGGATTCTAGTATGTTCTCAATGCAAGGCATGAACTTTCTCCTTATTTTTACTATAAATGAACCAGACTTAATGGTCCTGTGCTGATAGCAGCTATCTTTTAAGGGAAAATTATTTCTTTTTCTCTTAAATATTTAGCATGCAGAAAGTGAAAATGTTGGTCAGTCATGTCAGACTCTTTGTGATCCCATAGACTGTAGCCCGCCAGGCTCTTCTGTCCATGGAATTCTCCAGGCAAGAATACTGGAGTGAGTAGCCATTGCCTTCTCTAGGGAACCTTCCTGACTCAGGGATCGAACCTGGGTCTCCTGCATTACCAGCAGATTCTTTACCATCCAAGCCACCAGGGAAGCCCATGAAGTGTTTGCCTCAATGTATAATAACATATCTCTATGAAATGCCCATCTTTGGTAATACAAAGCCAACTTGAAATTGATTTCTTTTCTGTGGTAGAGGAGTGCATAGTCTGTGCTGGTGAATGGGCACGGCTGTGATGGCTGATTCCCTCCTGAGTGTTCCCAGGAAGCCACTGCCTTCACATTGTACTAATACTAATAAATCAGTGCCTCCTGGAATGCCAGAGTTTATCTTTCCAAACTTTATGATATCTAAACTTTTACAAGTGCTTCATAGTTCATCTTTTGAACTTATTTTTTCCCACATAACTATATTTTTCATGAATTTGAGTCGTTTCTTCACTTTCTCCACCACAAATTCTGTTAGTATGGGTTTTGATTAAAAAAAGTGTATAGAAATGCAGCTGACCTGACAGAATGACGAATCCTTCAGACACTGAAATAAGATTTCATGTATCTGGCTGGACAGGGTGAATTAATTTTTCTTTTTTTCCTCCTATACAATGAAACCAAGAAAAGGAATCAACTACGCTTTTTTTTTTTTTAAATAATCACGTGGGTTTTCCAGTATNTCTCTATTTATCCTCAAGGTATTTGAGAAAGAACACATAACCACAGAATAATCTAAAGTAAAACATGTTTAAAAACAAAGAATTAAGAATCTCTTTTGAGTTTTCGAAAGGAAAGGTGTTAGCACTTGGAAAACTATGATAATTTTAGCTGGGTTATGTGCTTTGCATTACACAATCATTTGCCTCCTTCTAAATGGATTATTGAACCAAGGTCAGAATCACTGAAAGCTGCTATGAAAGCCAACTGTTTCCATTTTCCCATTTTAAAATAGAAAACAAATTAAATTGCATGACATTTTCGTGAATCTAAATGAATCTTTTATTGTTAAAGATAACAAGGGGTACAAACTGCATAGATGAGATCTGGAGTATAAATGCCCAGGAGACAATGTCATCATTTAAAAACACAATACTCACTGATAATATAAAATCATTAATAGCAGCTGAAAAGGGCAAGGGCTGTTATTCCGCTCAGAGATTTTTTCCTCTGAGTCAAAATCTAAGAGTTTTTGTTTTGTTTTTAAATATCTTAGAGACTACCCACTCCTTTTGGTGAGCTCTGCATTCTTCAAAAGCAAGTATTTTAAGTCCCTCCATGGTATGAATCACCTGCAACGTATACATCAGCGTGTTTGGCTATTGGGCCTCCCACTACAATGCCACTAAGAAATTTACTGCCCTTGAGGAATTCAGAGGTGTGTTTCTAGGTGGGACGTGGGATTCTAGTATGTTCTCAATGCAAGGCATGAACTTTCTCCTTATTTTTACTATAAATGAACCAGACTTAATGGTCCTGTGCTGATAGCAGCTATCTTTTAAGGGAAAATTATTTCTTTTTCTCTTAAATATTTAGCATGCAGAAAGTGAAAATGTTGGTCAGTCATGTCAGACTCTTTGTGATCCCATAGACTGTAGCCCACCAGGCTCTTCTGTCCATGGAATTCTCCAGGCAAGAATACTGGAGTGAGTAGCCATTGCCTTCTCCAGGGAACCTTCCTGACTCAGGGATCGAACCTGGGTCTCCTGCATTACCAGCAGATTCTTTACCATCCAAGCCACCAGGGAAGCCCATGAAGTGTTTGCCTCAATGTATAATAACATATCTCTATGAAATGCCCATCTTTGGTAATACAAAGCCAACTTGAAATTGATTTCTTTTCTGTGGTAGAGGAGTGCATAGTCTGTGCTGGTGAATGGGCACGGCTGTGATGGCTGATTCCCTCCTGAGTGTTCCCAGGAAGCCACTGCCTTCACATTGTACTAATACTAATAAATCAGTGCCTCCTGGAATGCCAGAGTTTATCTTTCCAAACTTTATGATATCTAAACTTTTACAAGTGCTTCATAGTTCATCTTTTGAACTTATTTTTTCCCACATAACTATATTTTTCATGAATTTGAGTCGTTTCTTCACTTTCTCCACCACAAATTCTGTTAGTATGGGTTTTGATTAAAAAAAGTGTATAGAAATGCAGCTGACCTGACAGAATGACGAATCCTTCAGACACTGAAATAAGATTTCATGTATCTGGCTGGACAGGGTGAATTAATTTTTCTTTTTTTCCTCCTATACAATGAAACCAAGAAAAGGAATCAACTACGCTTTTTTTTTTTTTAAATAATCACGTGGGTTTTCCAGTATTTGGATCATCCTGAAAATTGAATATCTGTCAACTTCATTCTGTTCTCATCCAACCCATGAGGGTAAGCTATGTGATCCTGCTATATTACAGCAGTGATAAATTTACTGTCTCTGAGCCAGAGTTGTTATTTTTCCTTCCTGTCCTCTCCACTAACCTAAATCTTGATGACTTGAAAGACCCACTCAATTTCTATCCAGACAAGGAGCTATTCTGATCATTTTAGTTCTCATCCAAAGTGATGTGATTTAAGGACTTGGTTCTAGAGGTGGACAGACTTTGATGGAAACCTTGAGTTCATCTGTCATTTGCTGTGTAATTTTGGCAAGTTTAATATTTCTTATCTCAGTTTCCTCATATGAACAAGAAACATTCTCTCAGTATATTTTCATAGGCTTAAGAAACCTGCATGGATAGCACATAGGAGAATGTATAATTCACTTTAAACACTCTACTTGTCATCTAGTTTAAAACTCTGGCTAGATCATGTACATCTCTCTCTGGATCTTTTTGGTTTACATAATTATGCATACATTTGACCCTCACTTCTTCAACTATTTAAAAAATATTATCAAAAGAAGGAACTGAATTGTTGACATTACATGCATTTGTTATACAGAGGGTATAAGTGATCAGGCAAAAAAAAATAGGGTCAATAATCTCGCCACTGAGAAGTCTCAGTGAAACCCAAAGTTACTCTATGGAAGGATGGAAGGAAAAGCGGATGTCTGGGCAAAAGTGTTCCTGGCAGAGGGGGAAATAGAGTAAAGGCTTAAAAAAAAAGCATATCTGGGGTGTTCAAAAGGCAGCAAGGAAAGCTGTGTGTCTAGGACAGATTTGAGGAGGGGGTAAGCAGTAAAAATGTGGGCAAATTAGTAAGGGGGTTGCCACGTTGGATCTGCAGACCATTGGTGGCTCAGTGATAAAGAATCTGTACGCAAAGCAGGAGCCTAAGGGGATACGGGTTTGATTCCTAGGGTGGGAAGATGCCCTGGAGGAAGAAATGGCAACCCACTCCAGTATTTTTACCTGGGCAATCCCAAGGACAGAGGAAGCTGGTGGGCTCCAGTTCATGAGATCACAAAGAGTCAGACAAGACTGAGTTATCACGTGTGCACACCAGGTCCCTATTGAGCTCATGCTTAATTTTAGTGGTGAGCTCCATTCCATGCTAAGAATGATGTTAAACAAATGAAGACAGTGAGAATGGTAAACATAGAAGGTGATGTTTTAGAAGAGATAACAGTTTCCTTCCACAGTGCTGATCAGTCTTTTCCCTTTTGTGTAGCCTGTGCTTTAAAGGGATGTGTATCTTTAGCGGACCAAGTGCATTCATATTGCATCACAAGGGAGAGAAAGAATACTGTTTTCTGTTGATGTTGCTTGCTAAGTCACTTCAGTCGTGTCCAACTCTGTGTGACCCCATAGACGGCAGCCCACCAAGCTCCCCTGTCCCTGGGATTCTCCAGGCAAGAACACTGGAGTGGACTGCCATTTCCTTCTCCAATGCATGAAAAGTGAAAAGTGAAAGGGAAGTCCTAGTCATGTCAGACTCTTCGCGACCCCATGGACTGCAGCCTACCAGGCTCCTCCATACATGGGATTTTCCAGGCAAGTGTACTGGAGTGGGGTGCCATCGCCTTCTCCAGTTTCACAAATGGGAGAAAAAGGATTTTCTGTTGCTCCTAAATAATTTCTATAAGGGTAAATGTCCTTGAATTCCAATGAGACAAAGGAAGGAAACACATTGAAGGAAAAACATATAACTTTGTTATCATAGTATATCTTATTATAACCTTCAAGGAACAGAGTAGATGAGAGATCTTGACTTTTAATTCGAATATCCCTAGTTCCATGCCAACCTTAACAGAGAGGTTACACAGCTTAGCTCTCACTAGGAGGTAATCACTGATGTCTTCCATGATCTAAGAGTGGGATAACGCTTGCTACAAGACAAGCATAATCTATTCAAGATGCTTAGCATATAGCCGAAAACTGATTCCAAATCAGGAATGGGGGACATCAAAGCTGTATAGTGTCACCTTGCTTATTTAACTTGTATGCAGAGTACATCATGAGGAATACTGGGCTGGATGAAACACAAGCTGGAATCAAGATTGCTGGGAGAAAAATCAATAACCTCAGATATGCAGATGACACCACCCTTATGGCAGAAAGTGAAGAGGAACTAAAGAACCTCTGGATGAAAGTGAAAGAGGAGAGTGAAAAAGTTGACTTAAAGCTCAACATTCACAAAACTAAGGTCATGGCATATGGTCCCATCAATTCATGGCAAATAAATGGGGAAACAGTGAGAGATTTAATTTTGGGGGCTCCAAAATCACTGCAGATGGTGACTGCAGCCATGAAATTAAAAGACACTTGCTCCTTGGAAGAAAAGTTATGACCAACATAGACAGCTTATTAAAAAGCAGAGACATTACTTTGCCAACAAAGGTCCATCTAGTCAAGGCTATGGTTTTTCCAGTGGTCATGTATGGATGTGAGAGTTGGACTATAAAGAAAGCTGAGCACAGAAGAATTGATGCTTTTGAATTGTGGTGTTGAAGAAGACTCTTGAGAGTTCCTTGGACTGCAAGGAGATCCAACCAGTCCATCCTAAAGGAAATCAGTCCTGAATATTCATTGGAAGGACTGATGTTGAAGCTAAAACTCCAATATTTTGGCTATCTGATGCGAAGTAGTGACTCATTTGAAAAGACCCTGATGCTGGGAAGGGTTGAAAGCAG
>SJYW01037729.1:397482-432316 GCA_006410735.1 Raphicerus campestris | reverse complement strand
AAAATCAATAACCTCAGATATGCAGATGACACCACCCTTATGGCAGAAAGTGAAGAGGAACTAAAGAACCTCTGGATGAAAGTGAAAGAGGAGAGTGAAAAAGTTGACTTAAAGCTCAACATTCACAAAACTAAGGTCATGGCATATGGTCCCATCAATTCATGGCAAACAAATGGGTAAACAGTGAGAGATTTAATTTTGGGGGCTCCAAAATCACTGCAGATGGTGACTGCAGCCATGAAATTAAAAGACACTTGCTCCTTGGAAGAAAAGTTATGACCAACATAGACAGCTTATTAAAAAGCAGAGACATTACTTTGCCAACAAAGGTCCATCTAGTCAAGGCTATGGTTTTTCCAGTGGTCATGTATGGATGTGAGAGTTGGACTATAAAGAAAGCTGAGCACAGAAGAATTGATGCTTTTGAATTGTGGTGTTGAAGAAGACTCTTGAGAGTTCCTTGGACTGCAAGGAGATCCAACCAGTCCATCCTAAAGGAAATCAGTCCTGAATATTCATTGGAAGGACTGATGTTGAAGCTAAAACTCCAATATTTTGGCTATCTGATGCGAAGTAGTGACTCATTTGAAAAGACCCTGATGGGAAGGGTTGAAAGCAGGAGGAGAAGGGGACAACAGAGGACGAGATGGTTGGATGGCATCACTGACTCGATGGACATGAGTTTGAATAAACTCCAGGAGTTGGTGATGGACAGGGAGGCCTGGTGTGCTGCAGTCCATGGGGTTGCAAAGAGTTGGACACAACTGAGCAACTGAACCGAACTGAGCATATAGAAGTTTCTCACTATTGGCACAGGAAACTATTACATTCATTGGTATATTTTTTAGAGACTATTTCCAGATTCTAGCTTCCAAACCTTGTTACTTGGTCTTTTCTGTATTCTGTTCTCAGATTCCCACACAGAATGTTTCCATTATTAACCCTTCGTTCTATGCAAAACAATCAAAAGTGCCAATTTACAGCTGAATTTCACTCCAGCCTGGGTAAGAAAAATACTATTCCTCCCTTCCCAACCTCACTATAACTCCCACAAGGAAGACTAAAATTTATCTGAAGTAGCTATCTAAATAACTATTATGTCACTGTGGTCAATTTAGACAGCCAATTTAGAGGATGCTGGTTAAAGAAACACCAGATTCATTTTCCTCCATTGCCATGCTGGTATCTTGCTATATTTGTAATTCTCTACTTGATAGAATTAAAATGACAACAAACATATATACTTGTTCATTTTCTTATTCAGTGATGAATGATTAGTTGAACTTTTCCTGGGTACCAGATATTGTTCAAGGTGTGGGATTTATTAATGGACAAGTTAGACAAGGTGTCTGCTTTTAAAAAATGGGTTCCTCAACTGTTCTCTTTCATAATTTACTATTCTCTGCTTCTACATTCTGCATGTCAATGGGGCATAGATGTCTTAATTCTGCTTCAAGATCCCCTCATTAAAACTCTGCATATGGTAACCAGCCATGTGCCAGGCCTGAGCTAATTACTTTGGGTTTGTTGATGTATGACAAAACCAATACAATATTGTAAAGTAATTCACCTCCAATTAAAATAAATTATATGTTTTTAAAACATAAAATAAATAGCAGGCAAAAAAATAAAAAGGTGTGAGATACCATTACTGTCTGAAGAAGCCTGAAAAGTGAAAGTGTAGTCATTCAATTGTGTCCAAATCTTTGTGATCCCATGGATATCTAGTTATATACCTCTTTCTTTCAGGTATAGTCTTTACTTTCAGGCACAAACCTTATTTATCAATTCTGACATGAGCCAATGGGCTGGGCTTCACCCTGCCCCTCATNATTCAGTTGTGTCCAAATCTTTGTGATCCCATGGATATCTAGTTATATACCTGTTTCTTTCAGGTATAGTCTTTACTTTCAGGCACAAACCTTATTTATCAATTCTGACATGAGCCAATGGGCTGGGCTTCACCCTGCCCCTCATTTGGGGCTAAAAAGCAGGACTAGATGGTATTGGTTTTATCAAACTATTAAGATTCTTAACTATATAGTGAGAGTTTTAAGAGAGGAATTTTTCTTACATGATATTCAAATAAAATATTAAGACTAAGATAATAAAATGGGGCTTGTTTATGAAGAGTGTTTATTCTCCTGAGTGATAGTTACTATAGAGTCAGAGAAGTCGAATACAACAGGAGAAGATGGAAGGATCCTTTATATATCAGGTTTAAAGTTTTGGGACTCCATACTCTGCTTTTCAGATCTTAACAATTTTGATATTACAGAAAGAATACAGCATTCACCTTCTTTAAATTGAAGGTTGTACAACCCCTTATTCCATCCCCACTTTCAGCATTATAAGACCTTCTGAGTAATAAAAAGTGAAACTACAAAATCATAAATTGTAAGATGTAGAAAGACTCTTAAAGGTCATGTTGCCCTAGATTTTATGTGTTGGATGAGTATCTGCTGTACCGCAGAAATTCAACATAGTTGACTGCATGTTGGTGAAGAATTTGTGATCCAATTTCACTCTTATAACGTGTACTAAAAGTAAGGCATTAGACAAATGGTTAGTGGCATGAAAGCCCCCTTTAAACTTTACTCTTTCAGTTTTACTGCCTTTTAAACATTAAGCACAATCAATAAGGCAGCTCTATCAGAAGAGCTTTTGGAATCTTGGAAACACTCACTGGGCTCTAGGAATTTTGTAGACGAACATTCCTATGGATGTTTCAAGTATCTGGCATTCTGTCATGGTGTGTTATTTACTCAACCAAATGTAGCAATGCTCCATTTGGAAATACCAAGTGAACCTATTTTTAAAAACTCTTACAAACAGTTCATAATTACCAAATACAGAGAAAATATAATCTATATGTAATGTAGTCTACATGTAATCTCTCATACTTAGTGTTAAATTTTGAAAAGTTAAATGAATACAAAATGATTTGTCACTTTGAACTAAGAAACATACATACATACACAAAATATTAGTCACTCAGTTGTATCCAGCTCTTTGCGAGCTCATGGACTATAGCCCACCAGGCTNAATGCTCCATTTGGAAGTACCAAGTGAACCTATTTTAAAAAACTCTTACAAACAGTTCATAATTACCAAATACAGAGAAAATGTAATCTACATGTAATGTAGTCTACATGTAATCTCTCATACTTAGTGTGAAGTTTTGAAAAGTTAAATGAATACAGAATGATTAGTCACTTTGAACTAAGGGACATACATACATACACAAAATATTAGTCACTCAGTTGTATCCAGCTCTTTGCGAGCTCATGGACTATAGCCCACCAGGCTCTTCTGTCCATGGAATTCTCCAGGCAAGATTATTGGAGTGGGTAGCCATTCCCTTCTCCAGGGACTCTTCCCAACCCAGGGACTGAACCCAGGTCTCCCTTGGTTCTTGCCTGGAGAATCCCATGGATGGAGTAGTCTGGTGGGCTATAATCCACGGGGTCGCAAAGAGTTGGACACGACTGAGTGACTTCACTTTCACTTTTTCTTAATATAATTAGGAAGCACTATGGTGAAGACCACAAAATCATATTAAGACATTTGGAGAACAGCACCACTGGAGAGCTACATTGCCGATTAGAGAGCTTCCAAAATTAACTGTCCCAAGGTGAACAGGAAAACTAATATACAAAGGCATTTCACCTCACTGATACTGCAGTGACGTAAAACAAATCATAGACAACACATCAGTGTTATCACTCTTTATTTTATTTCACATAAAGAGCAGAAAGAATAAATCCTATATAAAACCCTGGGTGAATGCAGTGAGAAGGATGGGAGACTTGATATTATAATAGACCAAGTAATAGTATCAATAACTCCTGCACAAAATAAGACCGTTTTATGGAGATAATTCTATTCAGACGTGATCCTCCTGCTAAGACTCAGTCTCCATTATTTCTCTCAGTGCTGCTGAGTTGCAGAGCAGGTGCTCCAGGTGCATGATGGGCATTTTTGAAGAATGCTGCTGCTTACCTAACTTGCACAGTAGCTAATAGGGACCAGAGTATAAAAATCAGGGTAATATCCAACAGAGACTTCACTGAGCTACTATAAACAGAAGGACTGAGATCTCTTTATAAACAATACAGACACTCAAGGATTAAAAAAAAAAAACAGCCATTTTCAATGCTAAATTGTATGTCTGAAGATCAATGGATGACAAGATTATGATAAATTAGAAAAGTAAATGATATGAGTAGCTTCAGATCTATGCTATTTTCTTTTGCTGTTACATCAGCATAGTGTTCTCATTGATTACCTAGTGAGACGGCAGTCAATATTAATATGAGGACTTCAGTTCAGTTCAGATCAGTCACTCAGTCATGTCTGACTCTGTGTCCCCATGGACTGCAGTCTGCCAGGCTTCCCTGTACATCACCAATTCCCAGGGCTTACTCAAACTCATGTCCACTGAGTTGGTGATGCCATCCAACCATCTCATCCTTTGTTGTCCCCTTCCCTTCCTGTTTTCAATCTTTCCCAGCATCAGGGTCTTTTCCAATAAGTCAGTTCTTCGCATCAGGTGGCCAAAGGATTGGAGTTTCAGCTTCAGCATCAGTCCTTTCAATGAATATTCAGGACTGATTTCCTTTAGGATGGACTGGTTAGATCTCCTTGCAGTCTAAGGGACTCTCAAGTGTCTTCTCCAACACTACAGTTCAAAAGCATCAATTCTTTGGCACTCAGCTTTCTTTATAGTCCAACTCTCACATCCATACATGACTACTAGAAAAACCAAAGCTTTGACTAGGTGGACCTTTGTTGGCAAAGTAATGTCTCTGCTTTTTAATATGCTATCTAGGTTAGTCAAATGTAAGACCAACATGAGAACTTACTAAACATTATTTAAAACTGAAGATCTCTACACATGCATGAGCATTCACATATACATGCATGCATGCTTACCTCTGAATTAATGCAAAGGTATGTAATACAAGTATATATATATGCACATATTTAATGATTGAATATGCTTTTATGTGTTTATATTAATTCTAATTCCATATGGTGGGATTCAATTATTCTTCTTTGTCTTTTCAAATGATTTCATGTAACATGGAAATTTTTGGCATTTTTAAAGATATATATTTAACCCACGGCCTATCAAAGGAGCAACATTATTTATGTCTGAATTCCTCATCTGTGAATTGAAGATAATAATAATGCCTAGTTTATAAGGCTGTCATCAGAAATAAATGATAGTATATGTAAATTGCTTGATGCACAGTACTCTGAAAAGTTTTTTAATATTTTCTAAAAAATATACATATACTCTATTTTCCATGATAACAGTGAAGTCTGTATAACATTATCTCTACTTATTTTGACCACAGACTATTGAGAAATGTTATGGCACAACTTATTGAAGCTCATCACATTTAACACTTGGTAGTAAAATACTGAGCAATAGAGCATTTCATTTAACCCAAATTTACTTCATTAGAAGGTAATTAACTTGTAATATTCAATATTAATAAACTAAGAGATTTAATTTCATGAAGATGAATGATTTTTTGATGTTATGTAAATAAAAGAGTAACATATAAAATTATTTTCTAAAATATGCATTAGTGAATAAATAAGTGAATAAGTGAAGTCACTCACTTCAAAAAGTCATGTTTGACTCTTTGCAACCCCATGGACTGTAGCCTACCAGGCTCCTCTCCCCTTGGGATTTTCCAGCCAATACTGGAGTGGATTGCCATTTCCTTCTCCAGGGGATCTTCCTAACCCAGGGATAGAACCTGGGTCTCCCACACTGTAGATAGATGCTTTACCGTCTGAGCCACCAGGGAAGTCTGTGTATATTAGTATACTTTAAACGTAAGTATCAAAAAGGAAGAAAATATTTCCAACTCTCTTCTTGAATTTGTAGTAAGTATGCTTTTAGTTAGTGCAATTTCAAAGCAGAGATATAATATGTTAAGCAGACAGTCAACAGTTTTGCAACATGCAGAGGAAATTATTTCTACTGCTTTTGAATCTTAGTGTATGGAAATAAGGCAACCAAATTGCAGAAGGATGATAAAGCTTACTGATACTAGTCTCACTACCTCATTAGCTTTCATACAGTCTCACAATTCATAAACCATGCTTCTTCCCAGCAATTCTAGAAAATGTGAAGCTAAATTTATTTCCTGTTTCAAATACAATGTGTAATTATGATTCCATATATGTTTAGCATTTATGCCACATTTTCTCCAAATCAAAATAATTTGGAGCAGCTTACAGGGAAAATAAAATGTAAGATAGGGCAATTAGGGATGTAAGTCCACAGAGAGTATCAAAATTGAGCTACAAAGTCAAGAGTAGTGTCTAAGTGGCTAATACCTTCTCCCAGGAGAAATTCATAATGACAGTTTAACACAGGGAACCCACCTCATACTTCCTAGGATGTAAAGAAAAATAAATGGAATTATAGTATACTGTTTGTACCACTTAACTGATAGTGCTGAGTAATTTTGGATAGAAAAAAGCCAAACATTGATTAGAGCAAGGTTCAGCTACCACTCAGTAATCCTCAAACTCATCTGCTATCCACAAACAAGTCTGAAATTCCTCCCACATTTTAAGGCTTTATAAATGGGACATTACTATCATAACCACGCACTGAGCCTCTACTTTGTGCCAGCAACGTGGGAGTGGCCAACGCTATGTAAATTGTATAGGATACAACTTTTGCAGGCACTCTTCACCTGGTGATCATGGAAATTATAATAATAATGAGCACATGGAAGTAAAGTGTATTGAGGGAGAGGAGGCTTCTTTTGAACCATAGAAAGTACTACATAGGATATCAGTTCCCAGAGCTGTGCTTAAATATTGAATATGTTGTCATTTTACTCTTAAAATGCCCTAATTATAAAGAAATATTAACTGAATTTTTCAGATTAAGAAATTGAGGCTTAGAAAAGTAGATATTTGCTGAAGAAAAAAAGGTTTACTTGACAGAGCTAGGATTTGAAATCAAAGTATTGTAATTACAAAACCCATACTTTCAACAAAAATTATACATTAAAAGAATTAATATAGAGCATTTCAGCTATAAATAATTTAGTGTGAAGAAAGAGTCCAGGATTATATTTAGAGTATATGTGGTAGCATGCAGTTAGGTAGTTGTTACACAGAGAAATTGGGAGGAACATCAACTATGTTGAAAGCCAGTGCTATGTCATCCATATTATAAAGAAAATCCTCCACAAGGTGGGCTCTCTCTCTTTCTGAAGAAGTAGTTGCTTCACATAAACTATTCTGAAGATACCATACTGTGAGAAGTCATCAATGTGTGAGTGCATGCCACATCTACTTATCTGATATGATTATTTGTTCCTAACCCATATACACAGATGAAAGAAAGTGAAAGTGAAAGTCGCTCAGTTGTGTCTGACTCTTTGTGACCCCATGAGTCAACTATACAGTCCATGGAATTCTCCAGACCAGAATACTGCAGTGGGTAGCCATTCCCTTCTCCAGGGGATTTTCCAAACCCAGTGATCAAACACAGGTCACGTTACATTTGGATTTTTTACCAGCTGAGCCATCAGGGAAGCCCAATAAACATGGACAGCTTTTGAGAAATCTAATTATCAGTTTCTGCAAGAAACAATTTTTCTTTTTTAATATAAGGACACATCGATGGAAAAAAATAATTTCAAATGACCTTCTTGCCAGTTTCCAAAGTCCATTTCTTTAATGCACCTGCCTTTTTATATCTTATATCTGTAACTGACTTTCATAAATATTGAGCAATTGGCTCCCAAACTATTGAAGACTCAGGTTGCCAAAATGTTTCTGTAAGCATCAAGTGTGCATTTGAACATTCAGTGGGACTTCCCTGGTAGCTCAGATAGTAAAGAATCTGCCTGCAATTCAGGGGACCCAGGTTTGATCCCTGGATCAGGAAGATCCCCTGGAGAAGGAAATGGCAACCCATTCCAATGTTCTTGTGTGGAAAATCCCATGGACAGAGGAGCCTGGTGCACTGCAGTCCATGGGGTCGCAGAGTTGGACATGACTGAGCACAGACATATACATACATAATCTTCAAATTACATTGTAAGGAGCTGGAAGATCTAACCCTCAGTTACATTGATTCAGCTCAAGAATGTACTGTACTTAGGATTTCCAGAACATATCCATTATCTGATGTTCTTTATTATGTGATGATGATCATTAGACTAATGAAATGAATCATAGTACCTGAAATATGTGATTAAACCTTTTAAAACATTACTAGATATAATAATTTATAGCATCTGGTAAGGCAGTCCCTAAGTACTCCATCATATTTATACTCTTTAGAGGTCACAATAAATGTGGGTTTGGGAAAAGTTGTTAATATTTTAATCATGAATAAATTAAGACAAAGATAAACGTGTGACATATTTAAGATCTCAGAGCTATCAAGTGTTGGTCCTTAAATATTTATGAGCCTTTATTACTTCACTACCATTACTCTTCAACATTATTCTATAATGTTAATTCATATTTGCTTCCTATTTTGTCTTTTAATCAAATATCAAATCATATAGCAACAAGTTATAAAAGGTAACTTATTCTTCTGTTGTTTTATCAATTCCCATAGTTAACCACTTTGTTTTAGGCCAGGGTAATTCTTGCTGAAATGTAGCTTCTTTTCCAATCTTTTCAAAACATAGCCAATGGGTTGTGTGTCCTTAGTCACTCAGTCATGTCCAACTCTTGCATGCAAGAATACTGGAGTGGTTGCCATTTCCTTCTCCAGGGGATCTTCCTGACCCAGGAATTGAACCTGGGTCTCCTGCATTGCAGGTACACTCTTTACTGAGTGAGCTATGGGGGAAGCACAGGCCAATGGGTTATTCTTCTAAAAATCACAGCGCTTATTACATAATTCCTTTGTCTCCCTATTATCTAGTTAATAAAACTAACATCCCTAAACTCCATGGTTTCAATCCTTCAGTGTATAAATATTAGCTGAATATTTATGGAGAATGTAAGCAACATTCTTATAACTTGTTATTTTAAATAGTAACACTTTAAGAAATACTGCCTCAGTCCAGGATTCATTAATTTTGATCTAAGTATCTTTATGTCATATACCAGCTACTCATTTGTTTTATGTACTTTTTACTTTGTCCTGGTCTTCTAGAAGATAACACTCAAAAAAGGTAAGAATAATGTTCCCAAACTTCAGACAATACTACAAAGCTACAGTAATCAAAATAGCATGTCATTGGTACAAAAACAGACATATGAATAAATAGAATAGAATAGAGAGCCCAGAAATAATACCACACACCTATGGCCAACTAATCTTCAACAAAGGAGGCAAGAGTATATGATGAGGAAAGGACACAGTCTCTTTAGCAAACTGTGTTGGAAAAGTTGGATAGTGACATGTAAATCAATGAAGTTAGAACACATCCTGAACCATACACAAAAATTAGCTCAAAATAGCTGAAAGACTTACATATTATAAGACATGACACCATAAAACCCCTAGAAGAGAACACAGGCAAACTACATTCTGACATATATTGTACCAATGTTTTCTTAAATCAGTCTCCAAAGGCCATAGAAATAAAAGCAAACACAAAAAAATGGGACCTAAGTAAACTTACAAGATTTTGTACAGCAAAGGAAACCATAAACAGATGAAAAGACGACCTACAGAATAAAGTATTTGTAAGTAATGTGACCAACAGGGTTTTATTTTCAAAATATACAAACAGTTTAAGCAACTCAACAAAAATACAGCCCAATTGAAAAATGGGCAGAAAGCCTTCACAGACGTTTCTCTACAGAAGATCTATAGATGGCCAGAAGGCACATGAAAAGATGCTCAATATCATTACTACAGAAATACAAATCAAAACTACAATGAGATACTGCCTCACACTGGTCAGAATGGCCATCATTAAAATGTCTACAAATGAATTCAGGAGAGGGTTAAGAGAAAAGGGAACCCTCCTACACTGTAATCTCACAGTACTCCAACATCAAGCATATTTGACAAATTCATATCTTCTTTTTGAAGAAAATCTGACTTCATATGGATCCATACTATGTGTCTTGCCTTAGCTACTTCATAAAACTTCTGCTCATTTGAAACTAGAGATAAGCAGACTTTGAAATTCCAAGGTTAAGCTAGTTTAATGGAACTTTAAAACATTTTCATATAAAATCATTTTTATAACCTCCGTAGAAAATCCTGGTTACTTAATTAGCTACATATTTTAGAGCACATAAATATGTTTCAAACATCATTAGTGCTTTCTTTGGGAATGAGGCCTAATATATTGTATCTTCCAACTAACTTCCATTTTTTCAGATAAAGTATTAGAAATAAAAATATAGTAACAGAGTACACTTTTCACGTGAAAGTCTTTATCTCCTTCCTTCTTTCCTGTCATATTCTCAGTATTATTTGTCTATATTTAGATGAGTCAGATTAGGAAGCCAAGGACCATAGAAGGAGAATAAAAATTTATGCTATTAATAAACAGTTACATAGACATATGGAAATATTCCTTTTTGTGAAGTTGATCTTTCATCTACTGAGCATTCATTATGCTTTCTCAGTCCACTATTATATTTATAATAACAATGTTTGAAATTGTGCTAATATATAGAACAAATTAAATTAATAGTACACATACACATCAATATCTCTGAGCCCTACAGAAAAAGGCTACCAATATTTGTTGTGGCAATATGTCCCAATACATAATTTTATCAAACCTGAAATCCACTATATTGAAAGGTAAACTGATTCCCTGGTTAGACATGGTATAATTTTATCTATTTTCCTTTAAATAACGGTTAAATATTTTCTTCCATGGACTCAATTTATACTGGTCTTCTTAGAGTATTTACCACTCATATGAAAAATAATTTAAGTACAGGTTCTGATGAACAGGATCTTCCATGATTAGTGTTTTTTAATGAGTAAATGATCCTCTAGAAAGAGTTTGCATGGCTGGTACTGTCTTCCTTCCTTCCTGCGTTCTCTCTCTTTCTCTCTCATTCATGTAAGAATTAGATCTTATACACATAAAGGAGTTGATAAGGGAAGTGAAATTATGGCACAGAGAGTTGAAAGACTGTGGAGAGAGTCCTTAATATGCATATATGAAACACTGGCTTGAGTGGACAAGTTGGAACATCTAGGAAATCTGAAAAATGAAAATTGCATCTATCTAATAAATTGAAATCACAAAGAAGGGGAGTTTGTATATGAGGCTGTGGGAAGCTGTTTCTTCTCTGCAAGTGCTGCTTCTGTGAGACTCTAGCCAAGCATCTGGTGGAACACCAGGGGTAGTTATTCCTGAAGATGGAAAACGAGTTGGATACAAAGCCAGGAATATGTGTTCAAGTGAAACTCAGTGAGCTTCTCTGTGACTGTCAGTCCTGTGTCTAACTGCAGTCACCTTCCAAGTGAAATGCTTCAGCTTCACTTCTGCCTTCCAAAACGTTCAAAGGAAGTTCCATTTTGGCCACCCTAACTTGGAGCCATAAGGCAAAGTTGATGCCAGAAACAACAGTTCCCAACTTTACAGATCAACATGGTACAAACCATCAAAACATCAGCTTAATATAAATTAATCATGAACAAAAAGCAACACTAAGGTAAGTAAAAGATGAGTAAAATCAGTAAGTTGTAGTCAACTGTTTGGAGGCCTAATATGGAAGGACTAAGGACATAGATTTATTTTTATCATTAAGAAGCAAGTGTCCAAAGAAAATAGTAGTAACATTTATTGAATCTTATAATAGGTAAGTTAATATACTAAGGATATTTGCAATACTGTCTCCTTCAAATTTAAAAACAAACTTTCACNCTAACATCCCTAAACTCCATGGTTTCAATCCTTCAGTGTATAAATATTAGATGAATATTTATGGAGAATGTAAGCGACATTCTTATAACTTGTTATTTTAAATAGTAACACTTTAAGAAATATTGCCTCAGTCCAGGATTCATTAATTTTGATCTAAGTATCTTTATGTCATATACCAGCTACTCATTTGTTTTATATACTTTTTACTTTGTCCTGGTCTTCTAGAAGATAACACTCAAAAAAGGTAAGAATAATGTTCCCAAACTTCAGACAATACTACAAAGCTACAGTAATCAAAATAGCATGTCATTGGTACAAAAACAGACATATGAATAAATAGAATAGAATAGAGAGCCCAGAAATAATACCACACACCTATGGCCAACTAATCTTCAACAAAGGAGGCAAGAGTATATGATGAGGAAAGGACACAGTCTCTTTAGCAAACTGTGTTGGAAAAGTTGGATAGTGACATGTAAATCAATGAAGTTAGAACACATCCTGAACCATACACAAAAATTAGCTCAAAATAGCTGAAAGACTTACATATTATACATGACACCATAAAACCCCTAGAAGAGAACACAGACAAACTACATTCTGACATATATTGTACCAATGTTTTCTTAAATCAGTCTCCAAAGGCCATAGAAATAAAAGCAAACACAAAAAAATGGGACCTAATTAAACTTACAAGATTTTGTACAGCAAAGGAAACCATAAACAGATGAAAAGACGACCTACAGAATAAAGTATTTGTAAGTAATGTGACCAACAGGGTTTTATTTTCAAAATATACAAACAGTTTAAGCAACTCAACAAAAATACAGCCCAATTGAAAAATGGGCAGAAAGCCTTCACAGACGTTTCTCTACAGAAGATCTATAGATGGCCAGAAGGCACATGAAAAGATGCTCAATATCATTATTACAGAAATACAAATCAAAACTACAATGAGATACTGCCTCACACTGGTCAGAATGGCCATCATTAAAATGTCTACAAATGAATTCAGGAGAGGGTTAAGAGAAAAGGGAACCCTCCTACACTGTAATCTCACAGTACTCCAACATCAAGCATATTTGACAAATTCATATCTTCTTTTTGAAGAAAATCTGACTTCATATGGATCCATACTATGTGTCTTGCCTTAGCTACTTCATAAAACTTCTGCTCATTTGAAACTAGAGATAAGCAGACTTTGAAATTCCAAGGTTAAGCTAGTTTAATGGAACTTTAAAACATTTTCATATAAAATCATTTTTATAACCTCCGTAGAAAATCCTGGTTACTTAATTAGCTACATATTTTAGAGCACATAAATATGTTTCAAACATCATTAGTGCTTTCTTTGGGAATGAGGCCTAATATATTGTATCTTCCAACTAACTTCCATTTTTTCAGATAAAGTATTAGAAATAAAAATATAGTAACAGAGTACACTTTTCACGTGAAAGTCTTTATCTCCTTCCTTCTTTCCTGTCATATTCTCAGTATTATTTGTCTATATTTAGATGAGTCAGATTAGGAAGCCAAGGACCATAGAAGGAGAATAAAAATTTATGCTATTAATAAACAGTTACATAGACATATGGAAATATTCCTTTTTGTGAAGTTGATCTTTCATCTACTGAGCATTCATTATGCTTTCTCAGTCCACTATTATATTTATAATAACAATGTTTGAAATTGTGCTAATATATAGAACAAATTAAATTAATAGTACACATACACATCAATATCTCTGAGCCCTACAGAAAAAGGCTACCAATATTTGTTGTGGCAATATGTCCCAATACATAATTTTATCAAACCTGAAATCCACTATATTGAAAGGTAAACTGATTCCCTGGTTAGACATGGTATAATTTTATCTATTTTCCTTTAAATAACGGTTAAATATTTTCTTCCATGGACTCAATTTATACTGGTCTTCTTAGAGTATTTACCACTCATATGAAAAATAATTTAAGTACAGGTTCTGATGAACAGGATCTTCCATGATTAGTGTTTTTTAATGAGTAAATGATCCTCTAGAAAGAGTTTGCATGGCTGGTACTGTCTTCCTTCCTTCCTGCGTTCTCTCTCTTTCTCTCTCATTCATGTAAGAATTAGATCTTATACACATAAAGGAGTTGATAAGGGAAGTGAAATTATGGCACAGAGAGTTGAAAGACTGTGGAGAGAGTCCTTAATATGCATATATGAAACACTGGCTTGAGTGGACAAGTTGGAACATCTAGGAAATCTGAAAAATGAAAATTGCATCTATCTAATAAATTGAAATCACAAAGAAGGGGAGTTTGTATATGAGGCTGTGGGAAGCTGTTTCTTCTCTGCAAGTGCTGCTTCTGTGAGACTCTAGCCAAGCATCTGGTGGAACACCAGGGGTAGTTATTCCTGAAGATGGAAAACGAGTTGGATACAAAGCCAGGAATATGTGTTCAAGTGAAACTCAGTGAGCTTCTCTGTGACTGTCAGTCCTGTGTCTAACTGCAGTCACCTTCCAAGTGAAATGCTTCAGCTTCACTTCTGCCTTCCAAAACGTTCAAAGGAAGTTCCATTTTGGCCACCCTAACTTGGAGCCATAAGGCAAAGTTGATGCCAGAAACAACAGTTCCCAACTTTACAGATCAACATGGTACAAACCATCAAAACATCAGCTTAATATAAATTAATCATGAACAAAAAGCAACACTAAGGTAAGTAAAAGATGAGTAAAATCAGTAAGTTGTAGTCAACTGTTTGGAGGCCTAATATGGAAGGACTAAGGACATAGATTTATTTTTATCATTAAGAAGCAAGTGTCCAAAGAAAATAGTAGTAACATTTATTGAATCTTATAATAGGTAAGTTAATATACTAAGGATATTTGCAATACTGTCTCCTTCAAATTTAAAAACAAACTTTCACAATTCAATATTAATATATCTTTTTAAAACATCTTAAAACTGAGTCTAAAAATTGCATAGAACTTTGATGTAATTAATTTTATTTGTTACAAGATGAGATAGGCAAATATAGATATATATTTGAGAACAATGAATTGCATATCAATAGCTTCCTATGGATCCTCCTTACTGAAATAAGGACAACAGAAATAGAATTGTAAAGCTTGCCTGTTATATAATATAATTTAATGCTTATACAATGTCCTTCTATAATTTCTCCCCAGTATATAAAAACTCAAACATCATGACAACAAAATACTCTGAATTTGTAATTATGATCTTTAGATACTGAAACCATGGATAAGTACCATAAAACCTTATAAATCCATATGTTTTTGTCTATATAAAAAGGATAACACTAAACAGCTCACATTTTTCATGAGAATTAAATGAGGACAATAATTTCTCACAATATCCAGGCAATGTTAAACATCTAGCTGTTGCCAGCCATTATGAGTAAAATGAAAATATGAAAATTTTATCAGTCTATATCTATATATCCATCCATTAATCCACCCATGTTTGACTTCCAAGTAGCTTAGCAGATGTAAATGTAAAGGCAAACTGCAGTTATCCTATCAGCCCAGCAGTTTTTGGATTAACAATAGTCAGATTTCCTCTGTGTCATTTTGGTTTATTTCCATCCCATCAATACTACCCACATAACTTTTATGACAACTTTCCAAGTTTTGGAACGAACAGTAGTAATAAATCAATAATTAAAGAACTACTATTAGCCTTGTCTTTAATGGGCAATAATTTTGCCCATTGAATATGTCATTACTACTGTTTTTAATTTGGAACATTTGCTATACTAGGGCTATCACCTTACAGTCAAATGTAAGAAGCCTTCATAACTCTCTGAAACAATTAAAACTCAGTGAGGCATTTCCCATAATGACAAAGACAATTTTTTGTGTCTCTCACTAAGCTGGCTTAGAAATACTTTGCCTGCATTCTAAGAGCTGATCCACGCAGTCTGTGGACATCAAAACTTTGAATTGTGAGTCAAGTGGAGCAATGTAAAAAGTCAGTAATTCATGCAATGATGCCAACTGCCCCTTAAGCAAATTCAACTAAATCAATAAGAAAACCCAGATGATCTACTACTGATGGTGGGAACTGCTCTTCATGAAATTTTATATCGGGCTTCCCAGGTGGTATTAGTGGTAAAGAACCTGCCTGCCAGTGCAGGAGATGTGCTTTTGATCCATGGATTGGGAAGATCCCCTGAAGAAGGGCAAGGCAACCAGCTGTACTATTCTTGCCTGGAGAATCCTATGGACAGAGGAGCCTGGTGGTCAATGGTCCACAGTGCTGTGTAGAGTCAGACATGACTGAAGCATCTTAGCACAAACAAATTTAGTGTCAGACAAGATTGATTTTACTCATAATCATTAACTAGATTTATTTTCTATGGTTTTCTAGTAACAAAACATACTGGGCCCCCTTGTCCTTTAATGAAGCAACAGTCTGGAAAAACCAGTCACACCATTTTATGGCTCAGTGCTACAAAACTGCTGTACTAAACAGAGTATTGATTGTGGCAAGCAGATACACAAAACTAACAGTTGGGAACGGTCCCAGGACACTTGAGAAGTTAAGTGGCATTACATTTTAGATTTCTGAAAAGTGTGCATACAATTCCCTTAAGAGTTACTGTCACACAATTTCAAGCTGTTCCCTTAGAATAAAAATGCTGACAAACATCTAGAAGGCAATGGAGAGCTCCTAGGAACAGACGTCCCTCTAGATTTAACAGAGTCAGAGTACAAAGGGACTTCTTTTGGCAAGATTATTTTTCCTACTAAACTATGGATGAGACATGTCCCTCTAAATGCTTTCTATGGCATATGCTGTAAACAAGCTTCTTCCTTGATTATCCCCTTTTAGATTTCATTTTCTCTGTGTAAAATGAGAATAAGAAAGCATTATCTAAAAATTTATGCCAACAACTAAGCTAAAACTTATTATTGGCAATTTTTCAAAAGTGCTCAGTAAATAGTCATTATTATTTCAGCTGGATTTTTAAAAGACTCTTTAAATCAAAAGATCACAAAGTTTCGATTTTCATTTGTTTTTCCTATTAGTGACGGCAAGCAAACTATGGGGAGCTCTACAGACAAACTTGGCAATTAGTTGGAGAAAGCAGAACAAATAACATATATTTTCTTATGTAAGGAATTTCCAACAAACTGATATTATAGAAATGTAAAACAAACTCAAATCCTAAATTGCTCTTTTCCTAAATCAAAACTGAGCAACCATAGGAAGTATAACTGGAATAAATACCTTCTGATCACCAACTATCATATGCATACTCAGCTGCTGGTTATGTCAGAGCTGAACTTGGTGTTTTCATATGCTTTATTACAGCTTTGAAATTGGATTCAGTACAGCCTTAATTTTAATTAATTCTTTCAAAGAATATATAGCCCCAATCTTCTTGTGTTTGTGTGCTCCAACATTTTGAGGTCATCTTTTCCTTTATTTTTTGGCAAAACAAAATTGTAGAGAACTAGGTCCACATTTATTATCAATTTCAGGTCTTTCTGTAAGTTCCCAAAGAGACTTCACCGGATAAATCTCATTCTAATTCCATACTGTTTTTGAATTTAGGAATTTTTTTTTTCTCAACTACTCCCTATGTTCTCTTCTCTACCTAATATTAATGTAAATATGGGCTTTTTTAATGACCCCAGAAGTGAAAGTCGCTCAGTCGTGTCTGACTCTTTGTGACCCCATGGTATACAGTCCATGGGATTCTCCAGGCCANATATGTGATTAAACCTTTTAAAACATTACTAGATATAATAATTTATAGCATCTGGTAAGGCAGTCCCTAAGTACTCCATCATATTTATACTCTTTAGAGGTCACAATAAATGTGGGTTTGGGAAAAGTTGTTAATATTTTAATCATGAATAAATTAAGACAAAGATAAACGTGTGACATATTTAAGATCTCAGAGCTATCAAGTGTTGGTCCTTAAATATTTATGAGCCTTTATTACTTCACTACCATTACTCTTCAACATTATTCTATAATGTTAATTCATATTTGCTTCCTATTTTGTCTTTTAATCAAATATCAAATCATATAGCAACAAGTTATAAAAGGTAACTTATTCTTCTGTTGTTTTATCAATTCCCATAGTTAACCACTTTGTTTTAGGCCAGGGTAATTCTTGCTGAAATGTAGCTTCTTTTCCAATCTTTTCAAAACATAGCCAATGGGTTGTGTGTCCTTAGTCACTCAGTCATGTCCAACTCTTGCATGCAAGAATACTGGAGTGGTTGCCATTTCCTTCTCCAGGGGATCTTCCTGACCCAGGAATTGAACCTGGGTCTCCTGCATTGCAGGTACACTCTTTACTGAGTGAGCTATGGGGGAAGCACAGGCCAATGGGTTATTCTTCTAAAAATCACAGCGCTTATTACATAATTCCTTTGTCTCCCTATTATCTAGTTAATAAAACTAACATCCCTAAACTCCATGGTTTCAATCCTTCAGTGTATAAATATTAGATGAATATTTATGGAGAATGTAAGCGACATTCTTATAACTTGTTATTTTAAATAGTAACACTTTAAGAAATATTGCCTCAGTCCAGGATTCATTAATTTTGATCTAAGTATCTTTATGTCATATACCAGCTACTCATTTGTTTTATATACTTTTTACTTTGTCCTGGTCTTCTAGAAGATAACACTCAAAAAAGGTAAGAATAATGTTCCCAAACTTCAGACAATACTACAAAGCTACAGTAATCAAAATAGCATGTCATTGGTACAAAAACAGACATATGAATAAATAGAATAGAATAGAGAGCCCAGAAATAATACCACACACCTATGGCCAACTAATCTTCAACAAAGGAGGCAAGACTATGATGAGGAAAGGACAGTCTCTTTAGCAAATTGTGTTGGAAAAGTTGGATAGTGACATGTAAATCAATGAAGTTAGAACACATCCTGAACCATACACAAAAATTAGCTCAAAATAGCTGAAAGACTTACATATAAGACATGACACCATAAAACCCCTAGAAGAGAACACAGACAAACTACATTCTGACATATATTGTACCAATGTTTTCTTAAATCAGTCTCCAAAGGCCATAGAAATAAAAGCAAACACAAAAAAATGGGACCTAAGTAAACTTACAAGATTTTGTACAGCAAAGGAAACCATAAACAGATGAAAAGACGACCTACAGAATAAAGTATTTGTAAGTAATGTGACCAACAGGGTTTTATTTTCAAAATATACAAACAGTTTAAGCAACTCAACAAAAATACAGCCTAATTGAAAAATGGGCAGAAAGCCTTCACAGACGTTTCTCTACAGAAGATCTATAGATGGCCAGAAGGCACATGAAAAGATGCTCAATATCACTATTACAGAAATACAAATCAAAACTACAATGAGATACTGCCTCACACTGGTCAGAATGGCCATCATTAAAATGTCTACAAATGAATTCAGGAGAGGGTTAAGAGAAAAGGGAACCCTCCTACACTGTAATCTCACAGTACTCCAACATCAAGCATATTTGACAAATTCATATCTTCTTTTTGAAGAAAATCTGACTTCATATGGATCCATACTATGTGTCTTGCCTTAGCTACTTCATAAAACTTCTGCTCATTTGAAACTAGAGATAAGCAGACTTTGAAATTCCAAGGTTAAGCTAGTTTAATGGAACTTTAAAACATTTTCATATAAAATCATTTTTATAACCTCCGTAGAAAATCCTGGTTACTTAATTAGCTACATATTTTAGAGCACATAAATATGTTTCAAACATCATTAGTGCTTTCTTTGGGAATGAGGCCTAATATATTGTATCTTCCAACTAACTTCCATTTTTTCAGATAAAGTATTAGAAATAAAAATATAGTAACAGAGTACACTTTTCACGTGAAAGTCTTTATCTCCTTCCTTCTTTCCTGTCATATTCTCAGTATTATCTGTCTATATTTAGATGAGTCAGATTAGGAAGCCAAGGACCATAGAAGGAGAATAAAAATTTATGCTATTAATAAACAGTTACATAGACATATGGAAATATTCCTTTTTGTGAAGTTGATCTTTCATCTACTGAGCATTCATTATGCTTTCTCAGTCCACTATTATATTTATAATAACAATGTTTGAAATTGTGCTAATATATAGAACAAATTAAATTAATAGTACACATACACATCAATATCTCTGAGCCCTACAGAAAAAGGCTACCAATATTTGTTGTGGCAATATGTCCCAATACATAATTTTATCAAACCTGAAATCCACTATATTGAAAGGTAAACTGATTCCCTGGTTAGACATGGTATAATTTTATCTATTTTCCTTTAAATAACGGTTAAATATTTTCTTCCATGGACTCAATTTATACTGGTCTTCTTAGAGTATTTACCACTCATATGAAAAATAATTTAAGTACAGGTTCTGATGAACAGGATCTTCCATGATTAGTGTTTTTTAATGAGTAAATGATCCTCTAGAAAGAGTTTGCATGGCTGGTACTGTCTTCCTTCCTTCCTGCGTTCTCTCTCTTTCTCTCTCATTCATGTAAGAATTAGATCTTATACACATAAAGGAGTTGATAAGGGAAGTGAAATTATGGCACAGAGAGTTGAAAGACTGTGGAGAGAGTCCTTAATATGCATATATGAAACACTGGCTTGAGTGGACAAGTTGGAACATCTAGGAAATCTGAAAAATGAAAATTGCATCTATCTAATAAATTGAAATCACAAAGAAGGGGAGTTTGTATATGAGGCTGTGGGAAGCTGTTTCTTCTCTGCAAGTGCTGCTTCTGTGAGACTCTAGCCAAGCATCTGGTGGAACACCAGGGGTAGTTATTCCTGAAGATGGAAAACGAGTTGGATACAAAGCCAGGAATATGTGTTCAAGTGAAACTCAGTGAGCTTCTCTGTGACTGTCAGTCCTGTGTCTAACTGCAGTCACCTTCCAAGTGAAATGCTTCAGCTTCACTTCTGCCTTCCAAAACGTTCAAAGGAAGTTCCATTTTGGCCACCCTAACTTGGAGCCATAAGGCAAAGTTGATGCCAGAAACAACAGTTCCCAACTTTACAGATCAACATGGTACAAACCATCAAAACATCAGCTTAATATAAATTAATCATGAACAAAAAGCAACACTAAGGTAAGTAAAAGATGAGTAAAATCAGTAAGTTGTAGTCAACTGTTTGGAGGCCTAATATGGAAGGACTAAGGACATAGATTTATTTTTATCATTAAGAAGCAAGTGTCCAAAGAAAATAGTAGTAACATTTATTGAATCTTATAATAGGTAAGTTAATATACTAAGGATATTTGCAATACTGTCTCCTTCAAATTTAAAAACAAACTTTCACAATTCAATATTAATATATCTTTTTAAAACATCTTAAAACTGAGTCTAAAAATTGCATAGAACTTTGATGTAATTAATTTTATTTGTTACAAGATGAGATAGGCAAATATAGATATATATTTGAGAACAATGAATTGCATATCAATAGCTTCCTATGGATCCTCCTTACTGAAATAAGGACAACAGAAATAGAATTGTAAAGCTTGCCTGTTATATAATATAATTTAATGCTTATACAATGTCCTTCTATAATTTCTCCCCAGTATATAAAAACTCAAACATCATGACAACAAAATACTCTGAATTTGTAATTATGGTCTTTAGATACTGAAACCATGGATAAGTACCATAAAACTTTATAAATCCATATGTTTTTGTCTATATAAAAAGGATAACACTAAACAGCTCACATTTTTCATGAGAATTAAATGAGGACAATAATTTCTCACAATACCCAGGCAATGTTAAACATCTAGCTATTGCCAGCCATTATGAGTAAAATGAAAATATGAAAACTTTATCAGTCTATATCTATATATCCATCCATTAATCCACCCATGTTTGACTTCCAAGTAGCTTAGCAGATGTAAATGTAAGGTAAACTGCAGTTATCCTATCAGCCCAGCAGTTTTTGGATTAACAATACTCAGATATTCTCTGTGTCATTTTGGTTTATTTCCATCCCATCAATACTACCCACATAACTTTTATGACAACTTTCCAAGTTTTGGAAAGAACAGTAGTAATAAATCAATAATTAAAGAACTACTATTAGCCTTGTCTTTAATGGGCAATAATTTTGCCCATTGAATATGCCATTACTACTGTTTTTAATTTGGAACATTTGCTATACTAGGGCTATCACCTTACAGTCAAATGTAAGAAGCCTTCATAACTCTCTGAACCAATTAAAACTCAGTGAGGCATTTCCCATAATGACAAAGACAATTTTTTGTGTCTGTCACTAAGCTGGCTTAGAAATACTTTGCCTACATTCTAAGAGCTGATCCAAGCAGTCTGTGGACATCAAAACTTTGAATTGTGAGTCAAGTGGAGCAATGTAAAAAGTCAGTAATTTATGCAATGATGCCAACTGCCCCTTAAGCAAATTCAACTAAATCAGTAAGAAAACCCAGATGATCTACTACTGATGGTGGGAACTGCTCTTCATGAAATTTTATATCGGGCTTCCCAGGTGGTATTAGTGGTAAAGAACTTGCCTGCCAGTGCAGGAGATGTGCTTTTGATCCATGGATTGGGAAGATCCCCTGAAGAAGGGCAAGGCAACCAGCTGTACTATTCTTGCCTGGAGAATCCTATGGACAGAGGAGCCTGGTGGTCAATGGTCCACAGTGCTGTGTAGAGTCAGACATGACTGAAGCATCTTAGCACAAACAAATTTAGTGTCAGACAAGATTGATTTTACTCATAATCATTAACTAGATTTATTTTCTATGGTTTTCTAGTAACAAAACATACTGGGCCCCCTTGTCCTTTAATGAAGCAACAGTCTGGAAAAACCAGTCACACCATTTTATGGCTCAGTGCTACAAAACTGCTGTACTAAACAGAGTATTGATTGTGGCAAGCAGATACACAAAACTAACAGTTGGGAACGGTCCCAGGACACTTGAGAAGTTAAGTGGCATTACATTTTAGATTTCTGAAAAGTGTGCATACAATTCCCTTAAGAGTTACTGTCACACAATTTCAAGCTGTTCCCTTAGAATAAAAATGCTGACAAACATCTAGAAGGCAATGGAGAGCTCCTAGGAACAGACGTCCCTCTAGATTTAACAGAGTCAGAGTACAAAGGGACTTCTTTTGGCAAGATTATTTTTCCTACTAAACTATGGATGAGACATGTCCCTCTAAATGCTTTCTATGGCATATGCTGTAAACAAGCTTCTTCCTTGATTATCCCCTTTTAGATTTCATTTTCTCTGTGTAAAATGAGAATAAGAAAGCATTATCTAGAAATTTATGCCAACAACTAAGCTAAAACATTATTGGCAATTTTTCAAAAGTGCTCAGTAAACAGTCATTATTATTTCAGCTGGATTTTTTAAAGACTCTTTAAATCAAAAGATCACAAAGTTTTGATTTTCATTTGTTTTTCCTATTAGTGATGGCAAGCAAACTATGGGGAGCTCTACAGACAAACTTGGCAATTAGTTGGAGAAAGCAGAACAAATAACATATATTTTCTTATGTAAGGAATTTCCAACAAACTGATATTATAGAAATGTAAAACAAACTCAAATCCTAAATTGCTCTTTTCCTAAATCAAAACTGAGCAACCATAGGAAGTATAACTGGAATAAATACCTTCTGATCACCAACTATCATATGCATACTCAGCTGCTGGTTATGTCAGAGCTGAACTTGGTGTTTTCATATGCTTTATTACAGCTTTGAAATTGGATTCAGTACAGCCTTAATTTTAATTAATTCTTTCAAAGAATATATAGCCCCAATCTTCTTGTGTTTGTGTGCTCCAACATTTTGAGGTCTTTATTTTTTTGGCAAAACAAAATTGTAGAGAACTAGGTCCACATTTATTATCAATTTCAGGTCTTTCTGTAAGTTCCCAAAGAGACTTCACCGGATAAATCTCATTCTAATTCCATACTGTTTTTGAATTTAGGGATTTTTTTTTTCTCAACTACTCCCTATGTTCTCTTCTCTACCTAATATTAATGTAAATATGGGCTTTTTTAATGACCCCAGAAGTGAAAGTCGCTCAGTCGTGTCTGACTCTTTGTGACCCCATGGTATACAGTCCATGGGATTCTCCAGGCCAGAATACTGGAATGGGTAGCCATTCCCTTCTTCTGTGGATCATCTGGACCCAGGTCTCCCGCACTGCAGGCTGATTCTTTACCAACTGTGCCACCAGGGAAGCCCTAATGAGCCTCAAGAGCTCATTAACTCAATAGATTTGCAGGCAGTGTACTTTACTGAAGGTTTGAAATCATGGTAGAATTCAGATAGACATAACCTAAAATAATTTTCATAAGAATATACCATAGATCAATAAGGATTTATATAGTTACATATGCACACGTATACGAGTGTGTCTTCATTCTAAAGACATTCCTGTCATGAAAATTTCTTATTTGTTAACTTTTTCCCAACATCTTCTAGGGCTCTCTTATTACTACTGTCTCTTATACACATCTTAAGGCAAAGTTGATGCCAGAAACAACAGTTCCCAGCTTTATAAATCAACATGGTACAAACCATCAAAACATCAGCTTAATATAAATTAATCATGAAAAAAAAGCAACACTAAGGTAAGTAAAAGATCAGTAAAATCAGTAAGTTGTAGTCAACTGTTTGGAGGCCTGATATGGAAGGACTAAGGACATAGATTTATTTTTATCATTAAGAAGAAAGTGTCNTTCTGTATTGTTTTCAAAATAAAATTTGCATATTTTCTAACATAAAAAAGAATTCTGAATAATTCTGCTTATGATAATTTTCAATTCCAGTAACTCTACTGTCTATCTAATCCTAAAACAAATGGCATGACTTATGTTCCATATTGAACACAGAGTTTTAGGTGAATGCATCATAGACTCTGTGCAGTACTGAGGATCTGGGCTCTGTGCTACCTCTAACCCACAGCAGAGGCGGCAGCAGCAGAGCCTGGCCACAGCAAAATGCCTGGATTCCAAAAGGAATATTTCATTACAGAAATTTAAACAGAATTCTTCTGTTAATAACAAGGAGGAAAGTGAACCACAGTCAGAAATGAGTTATTAGAGTTAATCGCTAAAAGTTAAACAGGATGAGAACAGATGTTTATAATATAAGGGCAATAATAATAATAAGGAAATACAAGGACAGTTAAATATGTCAAACTGGTTATGATATGATTATTCTTAAATGTATTTAATTTTAAAACCTGTAATTAGTTACACATAACTAATGACAAGTTAGTGGTAATCAACAGTAAAGTCTATGCTCATTTTAAAAGTGATAAGACCTTATTTTATGTTCATGATATTTTTACTAAAGTAGAGATTACATGCAGTCAAGATAAGAGGACATGAGTGCAAATGTTATATTGTAGAGTAGTAGATCAATGGATTTTGAACATTAAGCTCCAGAAACTACCCGGCTGCATAGTGCCACGTATATTAAACAATCTAAAGACTAATGGTGCTTCTTAAGTGCTTCAATACTAGGGAAGGAGAATTCATTTTTAAGGTCATCTCAGTTACTGAAAGGGAATATCCTTTCATTTTTTTGGTTAAAATATTTTTATTGAGGTTTAATTTATACACAATCTATTGTAGTTAAATATACAACTGAGCTTCTTGACATAAGTATATGGGCTTCCCTCATAGCTCAGTCGGAAAATCATCTGCCTGCAATGCAAGAGGCCTGGGTTCAATTCCTGGGTCAGGAAGATCCCCTGGGGAAGAAAATGGCAACCCACTGCAGTATTCTTCGCTGGGGAATCTCATAGACAGAGGAGCCTGGCAGGCTACTATAGTCCATGGGGGTCACAAGAGTCAGACACGACTTGGTGATCAAACCACCACAACCACATAAGTATATGCCTATGAATCTATTGCCGTGGTCAAGAAAATGAACATACAAGTCACTCCAAAACTTTCCCTGTGCCATTCGTAATCTCCTTGTTTTGTACCTACTTGGCCTCTCAGCTCCACATTCTCAATTTACAGAGTCAGCTGACTCTACATGGGCTCCATTCAAAACCCTGGCCTAGAAATTTTCTCAAAACTATAAAAAAATTTGGGGGGTTTCTTAATTTGTTTCCCACTTCTGAGGGATCACTGATGTCTAGTATCTTGAAAACTATTGTTTCACTTATGCTGTGTGTTCTGCTAGTATTGCTTTAGATGGGAACTTAAATATAGTCTATTACTTCAGCTTGCCCTGAAGATCCTTATTTTTTAATACAACAGCCTTTTTGTTCTTTGAACAGTTCACATTACATAGGATCAAAACATTCTTATCACTCAGACAGTACAAGGATATAGAAGTTACTTCCCAAGAACCTGGGACAAAGACTACCCATTTTCATTATTACTCAGTATCCATATTAATTTATGCTTTCCTGAAAATAAGTATGAAGTTTCTGGATCAGGGGCAGATGAACTATTTATTTACAGACTATGTTAGTGTCAGTTCCCATGGCTCATTTCCTCCTTGGCATAACACAGTGTTTACCATACAGACCTTGCGCACATAGGAAAACCACCCCAGAATTATGAATCACAAAGCTTACGTAGGAGCTAATCTATTTCCTCTTCTTCTTTGGAAAGGAGAGCTAGAAATGTGAATAAAAATTTTCTTGAGGGAAGAGGGATGGTCTGTACCCTGAAATGTAAGCAATTTGGCTCCAGGTGAGATGAAAAACATATTAGTAATCTGTTTCAATCTGCTCAATCTGGTATAACAAAATCCCATAAAATGTGTGTCTTAAGCATCATGGATACCTCTACTATAGCACAAACATCTCTGTATGTGCTAGATCTATTTGCCATGCACTGTGCTTGAACTGGAAACATGGTTTCTGTAGGGCCAAATGTTGACTTTTTACTCTGTAACTGACTCTGTGGTGTACATCCTGCAACACAAACATGTGCACACATGCATACTCATATATATTCACACAGAAGCAGTCCAGTGAAAGGAACTCTTCCTGCATTTGCTCCCTGGCAACTGGCAACATCTTTGTTCCCTGTCAACTGGGAACTGGCAACATCTCAGCTACTGATCCAGATAATTAAGACTTTATTCCAACTTAATCATGACATAAGGTTTATCTCTAATAAGGTCAAGAATGACCTTATTCAAGTTGGTAGAAGTTATTGATGTTTGCTTTATATTTTAAACACCTATATGTTTACATATATTTTACATAGTTTATATGTGAATGTAGTACATTTAATTTATTCATCCTAAATGGGTAATTAAAATATTCTGCCAGTGTTATAAAGAGAAATGAATCTTTTATACCTGCTCTATATTCTTATTTTTCTAGTTTTTACAGATATTCTTTCTGCGGCATTCTCAGCCTCATTCTACATTCAGTTCACTCGCTCAGTCGTGTCCAACTCTTTGTGACCCCATGAATCTCAGCACACCAGGCCTCCTTGTCCATCACCAACTCCTGGAGTTTACTCAAACTCATGTCCATCGAGTGGGTGATGCTATCCAGCCATCTCATCGTCTGTTGTCCCCTTCTCCTCCTGCCTTCAATCTTTCCCAGCATCAGGGTCTTTTCAAATGACTCAGCTCTTCACTTCAGGTGGCCAAAGTATTGTAGATTCAGCTTCAACATCAGTCCTTCCAATGAACACCCAGGACTGATCTCCTTTAGGATGGACTGGTTGGATCTCCTTGCAGACTCTCAAGAGTCTTCAACACGACAGTTCAAAAGCATCAATTCTTTAGCACTCAGCTCACTTTATAGTCCAACTCTCACATTTGTACATGAACACTGGAAAAACCACAGCCTTAACTAGATGGACCTTTGTTAGCAAAGTATTGTCTCTGCTTTTTAATATGCTGTCTAGGTTGGTCATAGCTTTTCTTCCAAGGAGCAAGTGTCTTTTTATTTCATGGCTGTAGTCACCATCTGCAGTTATTTTGGAGCCCCCCAAAATAAGGTCAGCCATTGTTTCCACTGATTCTCAGATACTTGCCATGAAGTGATGAGACCAGATGCATGATCTTAGTTTTCTGAATGTTGAGTTTTAAGCCAACATTTCACTCTCCTCTTTCACTTTCATCAAGAGGCTCTTTCCTTGCTTTCTGCCATAAGGGTGGTATCATCTGCTTATCTGAATCTTGATTTCAGCTTGTGCTTCTTCCAGCCCAGTGTTTCTCATGATGTACTCTGCATATAAGTTAAATAAGCAGGGTGACAATATACAGCCTTGACGTACTCCTTTTCCTATTTGGAACCAGTCTGTTGTTCCATGTCTGGTTCTAACAGTTGCTTCCTAACCTGCACACAGGTTTCTCAAGAGGCAAGTCAGGTGGTCTGGTATTCCCATCTCTTTCAGAATTTTCCATAGTTTATTGTGAGCCACACAGTCAAAGGCTTTGGCCTAGTCAATAAAGCAGAAATAGATGTTTTTCTGGAACTCTCTTGCTTTTTCAATGATCCAGTGGATGGTGACAATTTGATCTCTGGTTCCTCTGCTCTTTCTAAAACTAGCTAGAACATCTGGAAGTTTATGGTTCACATATTGTTGAAGCCTGGCTTGGAGAATTTTGAGCATTAGTTTAGCAGCATGTGAGATGAATGCTAGAAAGTGAAGAAGAATTAAAAAGCCTCTTTGTGAAAGTGAAAGAGGAGAGTGAAAAAGTTGGCTGAAAGCTCAACATTCAGAAAACTAAGATCATGGCATCTGGTCCCATCACTTCATGGGAAATAGATGGGGAAACAGTGGAAAAGTGGCTGACTTTATTTTTCTGGGCCCTAAAATCACTGCAGATGGTGACTGCAGCCATGAAATTAAAAGACACTCCTCGGAAGGAAAGTTATGACCAAACTAGACTCATATTAAAAAGCAGAGACACTACTTTGCCAACAAAGATCCGTCTAGTCAAGGCTATGGCTTTTCCAGTGGTCATGTATAGATGTGAAAGTTGGACTATAAAGAAGCTGAGCACCAAAGAATCGATCCTTTTGAACTGTGGCATTGGAGAAAACTCTTGAGAGTCCCTTGGACTGCAAGGAGATCCAACCAGTCCATCCAAGATCAGTCGTGGGTGTTCATTGGAAGGACTGATGTTGAAGTTGAAATTCCGATACTTTGTTCTCCTGATGTGAAGAGCTGACTCACTTGAAAAGACCCTGAGGCTGGGAAAGATTGAAAGCAGGAGGAGAAGGGGACAATAGAGGATGAGATGGTTGGATGGCATCACCGACTCGATGGACATGGGTTTGATTGGACTCCGGGAGTTAGTGATGGACAGGGAAGCCTGGTGTGCTGTGGTTCACGCAGTCGCAAAGAGACACGACTGAGCAATTGAACTGAACTGAGATGAATGCAATTGTGTGGTAGTTTGAGCACTCTTTGGCATTGCCTTTCTTAGGGATTGGAATGAAAACTGACATTTTCCAGTCCTGTGGCCACTGCTGAGTTTTCCAAATTTGCTGGTATACTGAATGCAGCTCTTTCACAGCATCATCTTTTAGAATTTGAAATAGTTCAACTGGAATTCCATCTCCTCCACTAGCTTTGTTCATCGTGATTGTTCTGAGCTAGAATTCTTAATATTTGAATTCTGAAAATCTGGTTCTATGTGTAATAATTTTTAATCTGTCAATGGGTAAATGCTCAAATTTCAATTAAATATCAGATTAGTTAAGTACCATTTTTAGAAATGTTGCTTTTATCCAATATATGCAGCAAAATGCTGGCTCTTTGCATTCCTAAAAATAACTCCTGTCTTTAATCTTAATGTTATATGCTGGGAAAAATGTAAAGAATTTCTGCATGGAAAGGCTTTAGGGACAATAGAAACTGACTTGCATTTTATAGGTCACTGGCCAGAATCTGTTCAAACAGCCACCTGTAAAGGTAAGATGACAAGATAAATCAGGATATGCTTTTCATGGTCTACTATGACCAATCGTAATCCAAGACATAGACACTTTGAACAGAGAAGCAGGTTTTGTGTAGGTCCCTAATAGGATATGCCGATATGTTTTGTAGAGTTTCTGAGAAAATTTATTGAGAATGTATGCAAATACCTATCCCAAGGGAAATACTTAATATCAGCCCTAAAATATTAGATATAGTTGTTATTCCTAGTACTATTCATTTATATGCTACATGACAGCAAGATCTCATTTAAATTTATATTTGATGTTTCACAACTTAAGGAACCAGATATTAACATCTTGGCGATTAGTACATTTGCTTTTTTTCATTTTAATTCAACTGCCACTGTTCATCACTTGTTAAAATTTGTCAGAAATTTCCAAATTAGATTGTAACATAAGCTTAATGAGAACCAGTACCATTTTTCAAAAATTTTCTGAATAAATTCTTCCTATTTTGTCTTCAAGCTGTTTCTGAATAAAATGTCAAACCAAGTGGGCAGGTATATCTTAAAACTCAACATAAAACTCAATGATAATGCTTGTCATCTTTAAACCAAATATCAGGTTGATTGACTAGTCTTCCCAGTTATTTTGATGAACTCATAGCCTATGATTTCTAGTTTGCTGTTTAGAAGATCTACCAAGACTTCTTAGTCCACACTTCTAAGATATGCTTAAATTCACTTCTTCTGACCTTTTCTTTCTTTTTAATTTGTATTGGCATATAGTTGATTTGCAATTCTATGTTAGTTTCAGGTGTACAGCAAAGTGAATCAGCTGTATATACACATACACCCACTTTTTTTTTTCAATTCTTTTCCCTTAAAGGCCATTGCAGAGAATTGAGTAGAGTTCCCTGTGCTATATAGCAGATTCTTATTTTTATCTGTTATATATATAATAGTGTATATATGTCAAAAGGAAAACATCTTCTATTTGACACAGAATGAGAATTATTTTTTTTAAAGACATTTCCTTATAGATCTTCAAATTGATAATGAATTGCTGTTGTTATTCACTCAGTCGAGTCTGACTCTCTGTGACCCCATGGAGTGAAGCATGCCAGATGTCCCTGTTCTTCACCATCTCCTGGAGCTTGCTCAAACTCATGTCCATCGAGTCGGTGATGTCATCCAACCATCTCATCCTCTGTTATCCCCTTCTCCTCCTGCCTTCAATCTTTCCCAGGAGGAGAAGGGGACGACAGAGGAAAATCAACCTGACATTTGGTTCATGAATTGCTACTAGATTGCTAATATTTTTGATCAAGATGAAATCCTAGTGGATGAAGTACATATAATCATGGACTTCATGTTATAAAATGGAGATTGTGAAAGGAATTCCTGGAACAGAAGGACGTAGACAACTTGCAAGATAGGTCAGTTGTCTCTTAAACACAAGAATTTGTCATGATTAACTTTTCTAAAACTTGCAAGTGTTAGTCACTCAGTCCTGACTCTTTGCAATCCCAAGGACTATAGCCCACCAGGCTCCTCTCTACATGGAATTCTCCAGGCAAGAGTACTGGAGTGGGTAGCCATTCCCGAACCAAGGATCAAATCCAGATCTCCCATATTTCAGGCAGATTCTTGACCAAAAACTTTCTAACAAAAGACATCTTGAATGCCACCTATGGCTGATTCTTATTGATATTTGACAGAAAACAACAAAATTCTGTAAAACAATTATCCTTCAATTTAAAAATAAATTTTTTAAAAGTGATTATGAGGCCAATCAACTCTAGGAAAACTGGGTGACAAATCTTTTTATTTAAAGTTTCTTAACTTCCCAGGTGGCACTAGTGGTAAAGAACTTGCCTGCCAATGCAGGAGATCTAAGAGTCACAGGTTCAATCCCTGGGTGGGGAAGATTCCCTGAAGGAGGGCATAGTAACCCACTCCAGTATTCTTGCCTGGAGAATCCCATGGACAGAGGAGCCTGGTGCTATAGTCCATGGAGTCACAAAGAGTTAGACACAACTGAAGTGACTTAGCCCTAGCCCAAATTATTACTCTAATATAAATGATAATGTGAACCCCAGGATGATTGGAAAAATACAGTTAAAGGAAATTACTTCCTGAGGTGTTGGTTATTTTTTCATCAGTTATATTTTAATATTTTATATTTAAACATATCAAGGAAATGATAATAGAAAAATTAAAACCATAACCCATAGAGTTTTTTTCAGTTATTATTGCTAGTGATTGCACATATAACAGCCATATAATATACTCTTCATGCAATTCAATTCTTTTCAACTTGAGGTTTGTTATGTGGCTCAGAATACATATTTTAATAAACACATTACTAGTATTTTTAAGGACTGTGTATCCTGCTGTTTTTGTGTGGAAATTTTGTAAGTTTCAACTAGGTCAAGTTGCTTCATGGTGTTTTCTAGTTTCTTTTCTATTCATACTGAATCTCTATATACTTTTCCTACAATAATGAGAAAGAAGTTTGTGCTCTCCAACTAAAATGGAGTTTTCATCTGTTTTTCCCTTCAGTTAGTTTTGCTTCATCTCTATTATAGCTCTTTATTAAGTCTATGTTCATGTAAGTTCATTATATGCACATTGACTTGAACTTATAATTTGTTGTCTCTCATTATCACGAATATTCTTTCATTTGAAGTAGACTTATTGTGGTATTAATATACCTCTGCTTTATCTTTGCTTTAGATTTTAACTAGTTTATCCCTGATTTTATAAAATCTGATCCTAAGGTTTTTTTTACCATAAACTACAAAGCTTCATTTCTTTGCCTGTGTGTATCCCTGGAGTGATTTCAAAAATATATTTAGGTAAATAAAACCATGACTAAGATGTTAACATTTGCCCTTAGCTTATAGATTAATATTTTTAATTTTAGAGAAATGGGTAATTGCCTACCATACAATCCTTTCTCTTCTCCCTTCTGTGTTGTAATAACTACCATTCTGAAGGGTATGAGAAATAGAAAAGTCAAAAGCTACTTCTATAGTAGGAAATAGTTTGTTTCTATTATTTCTTTTGAGAACTCTGAGGTTTAAAGTCATGGGGCTAAGTTCTGTTATCCATCAAGAGACCACACGAAGTTTGATTTAATGTGATGAAATATATCTGGACCAATCCTGCAATTTTAAACAGGAAGCATGGACCGAGCGAGGAGAATTTACTCAATCGGTGTAATGAGAACTAATCTATGTTCATTGCTCTGACTACCATAGATCTCTGTGTTAAGGGTAATAATATTCCTACTACCATTCTTTCTTATTCTCCTTATAGCAAAAAGTGGTTGTTACAGTTGGGGATTTATTTTTTTCTCCTCCCTAAAGAAAACACAGCAAACTTTAGAGTTCTGTGTCCTAGGGGGTTGACTTTTAAGCAGGTTGGATTTATAAGCCCTGGGAAGATAGCGCTATGGTAGGAATTCAGTATCCTTCTATTCAGACATCAAATACCAGCCTGGGATCGCTGTTCTGGGTTGGATTTTACTTGGTGGCCCAGCAGATCACACCAATCCTAGTTTTCCCAGGTGCAAGTATTACATATATGATGGCTGTGTTCAGGTAACTGCTCCTCCTTAAAAGTTCCTTTGTCCTCATTTGCAACCAACTGAGCTCCTGCCTAGAAACTGTATTTATGAAAAAAAAAAAAATAGATAAAAGATACAGCAAATACAAGCTATCAAAAGGCATATTTTTCCTCTTACTACATCCCTGGGTCCATGCAGTCAAAAAACTTTATATCACATGCTATCTAAATGTCTAGAGACAGAGGCAAAATCTGATCTACTGTGAGAATTATATAGGATAGAATAGAATAACATAGGAATTTGAGCAGATAAGTAGTTGAGTACAGACTGGTCTTCATGAAGTGGAAACAATTGGAACTGAATGCTGAAGAAATGAGAGAAAAGCAGAAAGAGCAGAAAAAGGTACAAGCAGAATGCAAATCTGCCCTGATAAGCACCTTTGAGTCATTCCGGGAGTTCTAGCTTTCAGACCTGTGCCATCCCAACCACTGAACTGCTTGTTGATACTGATGTCCCTCTAAGCACAAATTTCTTACTGGTATAAGGAGGATCCTCTGAGTCATCCCCTGAAACATAGGCTTCTGTTGATTTTTATTACATAATGTAACAAATTTAACAACACTATTTCCATGAAGCATGCTAATCCTTTCCTCCATTATCTATCAGGACAATTTGGCAATTTTTCTTCATTGCTTTTTTTTTTCTATTTTTTTGGAGCCACCATAGCCACCATAGCATCTGGCTCTCTGTTATCTCCCAGGATTCAAGGTCTTGAAGTCTGTAATTCATGTGAGTGTTCCCATATTGATAAAATCTGCATATCACCTTATTTGATCCAGCATCCTTTGACTTCAGTTTCATCGGTACTTCCCTAGCTCTCAATAGTGGACTTTGGTTAATTTGCTTAGAGACTTGGGTTGATCAGTCATTAGATAAGGGCTACTTTTAGAAGCAGTGGTGTGTGCACATGACCACCATAAGACTTCAATGTCAGCTTCAAACCAAAGCAATACAGTAATTAAATGGAAGAATAGGTAGATCCATATAAACATATGGTGAGGACCATACTTGTTTTACTATGTAGATAAAAATTTATTTAGAATATAAAAGGCCTAATAAAATGTGTAGACATTTCAATACAAAATGATATAAAAATGAAGAGACTAAGGATGCATGGAATTAGGAAAAGTTAGAAAATAAGTAAGTGTATGAAGAGTTTCTTCTGTGTCCCTAGGCTCACCCCCTTGACAGCCTCGCTAGTTTCCTGAGGAGAAGACACATGATAGAAATTTCAGAAATTTACTAACTTAAAATTTGAGTTTCTCTTTTTTCTCCCTTGACCTTTATATATATATGTATGTGCATATGTGTCTATGTTCATGTATTTTAAATAAGCTTGCATTAAGTCAAATTCCATCAGTTCAGTTCAGTCACTCAGTCGTGTCCAACTCTTTGTGACCCCATGAATCGCAGCATGCCAGGGCACCCTGTCCATCACCAACTCCCAGAGTGCACTCAAACTCATGTCCGT
>SJYW01037729.1:366658-396393 GCA_006410735.1 Raphicerus campestris | reverse complement strand
TAGTCAATAAAGCAGAAATAGATGTTTTTCTGGAACTCTCTTGCTTTTTCCATGATCCAGCAGATGCTGGCAATTTGATCTCTGGTTCCTCTGCCTTTTCTAAAACCAGCTTGAACATCAGGGAGTTCACGGTTCACATATTGCTGAAGCCTGGACTGGAGAATTTTGAGCGTTACTTTACTAGCATGTGAGATGAGTGTAATTGTGCGGTAGTTTGAGCTTTCTTTCGCATTGCCTTTCTATGAGATTGGAATGAAAACTGATCTTTTCCAGTCCTGTGGCCACTGCTGAGTTTTCCAAATTTGCTGGCATATTGAGTGCAGCACTTTCCATCATCTTTCAGGATTTGAAATAGCTCAACTGGAATTCCATCACCTCCACTAGCTTTGTTTGTAGTGATACTTTCTAAGGCCCACTTGACTTCACATTCCAGGATGTCTGGCTCTAGGTGAGTGATCACACCATTGTGATTATCTTGGTCCTGAAGATCTTTTTTGTACAGTTCTTCTGTGTATTCTTGCCACCTCTTCTTAATATCTTCTGCTTCTGTTAGGTCCATAGCATTTCTGTCCTTTATTGAGCCCATCTTTGCATGAAGTGTTCCCTTCTGTCTCAAATTTTCTTGAAGAGATCTCTAGTCTTTCCCATTCTGTTGTTTTCTTCTATTTCTTTGCATTGATTGCTGGGGAAGCCTTTCTTATCTCTTCTTGCTATTCTTTGGAACTCTGCATTCAGATGCTTATATCTTTCCTTCTCTCCTTTGCTTTTGCTTCTCTTCTTTTCAGTTATTCGTAAGGCCTCCCAGACAGCCATTTTGCTTTTTTACATTTCTTTTCCATGGGGATGGTCTTGATCCCTGACCCCTGTACAATGTCACGAACCTCCATCCATAGTTCATCAGGCACTCATATAAGATCTAGTCCCTTAAATCTATTTCTCACTTCCACTGTATAATCTTAAGAGATTTGATTTAGGTCATACCTGAATAGTCTAGCAGTTTTCCCTACTTTCTTCAATTTCAGTCTGAATTTGGCAATAAGGAATTCATGATCTGAGCCACAGTCAGCTCCTGGTCTTGTTTTTGCTGACTGTATAGAGCTTCTCCATCTTTGGCTGCAAAGAATATAATCAATCTGATTTCGGAGTTGACTATCTGGTGATGTCCATGTGTAGAGTCTTCTCATGTTGTTGGAAGAGGGTGTTTGGTATGACCAGTGCGTTCTCTAGGTAAAACTCTATTAGCCTTTGCCCTGCTTCATTCCATATTCCAAGGCCAAATTTGCCTGTTACTCCAGATGCTTCTTGACTTTCTACTTTAGCATTCCAGTCTCCTATAATGAAAAGGACATCTTTTTTGGGTGTTAGTTCTAACACCCAAAATTCCATACAGGGGTCTTATTATTCTCCTAGCCCATTCTAGAGACTGTACATACTATTGAATTGAAAGCTCCAATATATTTGAAGATTTCTAATTAAATTGCTGATCATCAATGGCATCAGTATTCTGGTGCCTCCAATGACAGAATAGTCACCACACTTCACCCAGTTTAACTCAACCCTTGCAGGGCATTGCTCCATTAGCCATATTCCTCTTTGGTTTGTCTCTTATTATATGACCATGAAAACAAACTAGAACAGTGGCCTCCAATTGATCAGTCGAGAGAGTTTAGTATCCATGACCTGTGGAGCTTTCTAGAACTGCATATGTCTTTTTTTTTTTAAATTAGAATCACATATGTCTTGTCTTCGGCCCCTCCCCTGTACCCTTCCTGAGGATCCAGTAAATACATCCCTAGTAGGATGGAGGCAAGAAGTGAGATTATCATCAGAATCTCTGAGTCCATGAAGAAAACTTTAGATTATGAAAGTATGAGTTCTTACTCCAAGGCTTTGGTGTGTTTTTTCCTTAAAACAATTATTTTTCTAAATTGTAAAGACAATAATATTAAGTTATATATCCACAGTAGAGTAGGTAATTCTTACTTGGAAAAATGTTTTGCTTTCAACTACTACATGAGGTTGTATATGATTTTATTCTCTAGATCGATGATACCTTATCTAAAAGGCTACAGAATTCTTAAATTTAAGTAAACTTTAGTTCTAAAGATATTTGGGTTGAAATCTGGGTTCTTTCACTTACTAGTATGTGACATAGGAAAAAATTACTGTTTATTCCCCGTTCTTATCTGAAACTAGGAATAATGTCTGCCACATGAGACTACTGTGGATGGAATGCAATATTGTGTGCCATTGTTGATATATAGTAATCCATTTATAAATTGTAGTTTTACTTTTATTTGATTAAATTTAAAATCCTTTACAAGTCTAAAACAAAAGATTCCTTTTTCCACATGGAATTTATCACACTCTAAATGTGAAAAAGCAGCATGTAGCTTATTTCCAAACATAATTAGTGCATCTATTTTAGCCATCATCGCTGGCATTAACAATAAGCTGATTAATAATGTATACTCAGTGGTTAAACGCTATAAAGAAATTTTATGGTAACATTTAAAGTTGATCACCTTTAAAGCTTGGCACTAAAATGTAAAGCAATTAATTAATCTAACAATTTCAGTATGATGTGTCTAACATAAAATACAATATTAATAAAATAAATAGTATATATTTGCACACAGTAAAATGAATCAACCTAAAGTTTACTGAGAAAAATAACCACAATTAGCAAATGACTCTCTAAAGAATCTGCAGGCTTATAAAGAGTTCTGAGTCAAAAAATATTCTCATCTATTTTTGAATTCTGTTAAGAATAATGTCTTTAGTCTGTAAAGTTACAAAGAAGCGAGTGATAATATCAAACAAAATATCATTCATTTCATGTCATTCAAAGAAAACCACATCTGCTTATCTTTGAATCTCAGCTTCAAAAAGCACAGGGAATCATAATTGTAGAAGGAATGTGGAATAGTTTATTGAGTCTAGCTACTTCATTAGTATTTCTATACTCAATGTAGTCTCATAATTCATAAAATGTGTCTCTGCTAAGCAATTCCAGAAAATGGGAAGCTTCATTTATTTTTCATTTCAAATATAATTTGTTTTTGCTAGTGTATTTATTTAGGATTTATATCACATTTTCCCTAAATCAAAACTATCTGAAGCAGCTTACAAGATAAACATAATGCAGAATAAAACAATTTAAGGATAAAATTGGTTTTTATCAGTAATGGTTTTTCCAGTAGTCATGTATGGATGTGACAGTTGGACCATAAAGAAGGCTGAGTGCTGAAGAATTGATGATTTCCAACAGTGGTGTTGGAGAAGACTCTTAAGTCCCTAGGACAGCAAAGAGATCAAACCAGTCAATCCTAAAGGAAATCAATCCAGAATACAAATTGGACGGACTGATGCTGAAGATTCAATACTCTGGCCACCTGATACAAAGAGTCGACTCATGGGAAAATAACCTGATGCTGGGAAAGAGTGAAGGCAAGAGAAGGAGGTGACAGAGGATGAGATGGTTGGATTGCATCACTGACTCAATGGACATGAATTTGAGCAAACTCTGAGATGTCAGGAAGGACAGGAAGCCTGGCATGCTGCATTCCACAGGGCTGCAAAAAGTCAGACATGACTTAGCAACTGAAGAACAGCAAGGATAAAAGCCAAATGAAACTATCAATATGAAAAGTAAGCCAAGTCTACTTTCTCCTTCCCCAGGAGAGGCTATGCTTACAAAATCTGGCACTCAAAAACCACTTCATGGTGTCCTGGTAGGTGAATTAAAATGACCTACTAAGAAAATTTTGTACACAGAAAATTTGAGATTTGATGAGGGTAGAGGGAACTGGAAATATTGAGTGCATGGTGATGGTCCTCAAACTCATCTCCTATGCTCTGGAATTCTCCCATATACTGGAGGATAACTACTTTCTATCATTCTTCTACAGCTTTAGTCACTGAGAATTAATATAAGAAATCAATTTATATTTATTTTATATCAATCATTTAATATGCTGGATACAGTATTGAAGATATAGGCCCCACAACAGGGATGGTGATGTCCNGAAGGATAACTACTTTCTATCATTCTTCTACAGCTTTAGTCACTGAGAATTAATATAAGAAATCAATTTATATTTATTTTACATCAATCATTTAATATGCTGGATACAGTTTTGAAGATATAGGCCCCACAACAGGGATGGTGACATCCTCCATGAGGTCAAAGTAAATTTGTATTATTCACTATGACATTTTCCTTGTAGAAAGCATAATGAGAAAGAATTTTTTTATATTAACACCAAAATATCACGTGGGCAAATTCAGTTCAGTTCAGTTACGCAGTTGTGTTGAACTCTTTGTGAGCCCATGGACTGCAGCACGCCAGGCTTCCTTGTCCATCATCAACTCCCGGAGCNGAAACATTACTTTTCAACAAAGGTCCTTCTAGTCAAGGCTATTGTTTTTCCAGTGGTCATGGATGGATGTGAGCATTGGATTATAAACAAGGCTAAGTGCCGTAGAATTGATGCTTTTGAACTGTGGTGTTGCAGAAGACTTTTGAGAGTCCCTTGGACTGCAAGGAGATCCAACCAGTGCATCCTAAATGAGATCAGTCCTGGGTGTTCATTGGAAGGACTGATGTTGAAGCTGAAACTCCAATACTATGGCCATCTGATGGGAAGAGCTGACTCATTTGAAAAGACCTCGATGCTGGGAAAGATTGAGGGCAGGAAGAGAAGGGAGGTGGTTGGATGGCATCACCAACTCAATGACATGGGTTTGGGTAGACTCTGGCAGTTGGTGATGGACAGGGAGGCCTGGTGTGCTGCAGTTCATGGGGTCGCAAAGAGTTGGACATGACTGCGCAACTAAACTGAACTGAACGCCTACTAATTACAATTGATTGCTTCCTGAATAAACTCAGCAACCTCTTAGTATGGCTTTCACACTCCTCTTGAGCTGGCCTATTCCTACCATCATGAAAGCCTAACTTCCTTTTTATTTCAGGATTTTCCCAAGTTTCTCTTAACAAAAATCAAGTTTGTTTTCATCTGTAAACAACTCATCTTCCCAAAGTTAATATCACACGACCACTGCCATTAAACTGAGGGAGGGGCTGCTGGTAGTGGAGTCTTTAGGATGCGAGTAAAATGCTACTGGAGACCAGTTACAAACTGAGCTTTTAAGAAGCAGTGTTAGCTCTTCCTTCTGTCTTTGTGTTTTTCTCATATTGAATACCTAAATCAAAATAGATCTGTACTGCAAGGAACATTTGCTTTCTGACACTTCCCCTTTACCTCTTATTTTTTCTTCTTTATTAGGGATCATATTTTTACCATTAAAGAAACTTTGTATTTCCTGTGAATTAATATCTTAATAAGTATTCAGTATGTTAAGAGTGAGAACTATCTCTGCCTACTTTCAATTACATTGCATAGCTGTGGATGCTCTTTTGACAACTCCAATTGAAGAGATCACATACATCTCAATAGTTCTTTAAAATGTAGGTACCAGTTAACATCTGCCTCTGGCCATTTTTATGTCAGGCAACACCAGGTAAGTATCCCCAAAAGTCAGCAAACAAAACAAAACAAGTAAGCTTTCATGTGGTTTTGTTGTTGTTGTTACTATTTTTGTTTTGGCAAAATACTCAAGCACATTTTCTCTGAGCAAGGTGAGACAAAAATGAGCAATAGAAAATACATTTTGTATGGAATTTCCTTTCTTTTCCCTGTTATATCTGTGCCCTTGTGTCATATTACACATTGTTTATAAATGAGAGTGAGAATAGGGATGAAAAAGGCAAAAGAAAATTTAGTCTATTATGAAACATTCCATCACCATAAGGAAAGCCTCTTTCCCTAAAGTTAACCTTTCTGATGGTAAATATTTATCATATTTGCTAAGCTATTCAGGAAAAACTTTAGGACAAAACATTTTACTAATATATGGAAAGACATAAGTTTAGGAAACTATTAATTTATTAGTAACTCAACACCTAGCCCATAAGAAACGATTTACTATTCATGATGGAGATTGTCATTATATTTAATATAGACAATATTGAGTTGACTATACTATTATTATTGACTATATTATTATTATTATTATTTTCTTCTAACATGTACAAAGGGGAAAGAAGCTCAGGAAGGGACATCTAGTCATTTCATTTCATAACTGAGTGCTATAAAACTGGTGCAACTAATGACATATTGATGAGGCAAATACAAATAATTTGCTGAGTTTGGAGTAATCCTGGAAGTTAAATAAGCCGTTCCCCTTGATCATTTATTTAAATACTGTTAGAACTCAATTTTCCACCTAAAAGAAAATAATAAAACCTACTGTACAGTGTTTGTGGGTAATTAAATGCTATCAGAATTAATAGCTAGCATGCAATAGCTGCTCTGTAAGTGATTACTCTAATTATCTAATCTGGCTATTCTTCCAGGTCATAGCTCCAGAGCCTTTCAACAGTGGCTGAATGCACACTTTGCCAGGTTTAGAGATATAGTAAGGAATTATATAAAGAAAGAACACATATCATATTCATCTTCTGAGTTTTCATAGCAGTTAGGAGGTAACATTTTATAGCATCTATAATCACTTTTGAATACAAGAGATAAGTAAAATGAGACATACTAATTTGTGCCAAGTTACACACTGAACAAGCATCACAGAATTAGAGCGCATGTCTGATTTCCAACATAGATATACATTATTTTAAGAATCTCATAGTTTGTACAAACCTTTCTCATGAAAAATTCTTTAAAATTATTCTTTAAATTGTAACTTGAATATCTCTAGTTTGTATGTCCACAAGTTAGCTAGGATCTGGGGACTGCTTTCTTCCTAACATTTAGGGAAAAAAATAGAAGGCCATGGGAGCTCCTCCCATATACAACAATAAATCCAGGACCTCAGTCATAGTTTTGTGAACTATCAGAGTCTCTTGGTCAACTCCCACTTCAAATGTCCTACCCCTTTAGACTTTTAGAAGTANTCTAGTTTGTATGTCCACAAGTTAGCTAGGATCTGGGGACTGCTTTCTCCCTAACATTTAGGGAAAAAAATAGAAAGCCATGGGGAGCTCCTCCCATATACAATAATAAATCCAGGACCTCAGTCATAGTTTTGTCAACTATCAGAGTCTCTTGGTCAACTCCCACTTCAAATGTCTTACTCCTTTAGACTTTTAGAAGTATTCTGTCTTGACTCATGGATAGTCTCTTCTCTTTTCTCCATGTCAACCAAAATGCCAATAACTCAAGTCAGTGATGCACTGCATATTTTATAAATATAACAATGGATAATGATGGCAAGTTATTAGATAATGGAATCAGGAGATTATGTGAATCAGAGAAAAGATCAGTTAAGAAATGTAGTTGATTATTAAAAATCATTTGCCTCAAGTTTCCCAGTCACTTACCAGAAACTTCTAATTTGTCAGTTCCTCACTTGTGATGGTTATTTTTCTGTGTGTCAGTTTGACTAGATAATGGGGTACCCAGATATTAGGCCTAAGCCTTATTTCTAGGTCTCTATGAGGACATTTCTGGGTGAAATTAGCATTGGAATACATAGACTCAGTAAAGTGGTTTGCCATCCTCAATATGAGTGGGCACAATCCAATCTAATAAGGGCCTGAATAGGACAATAGGCAGAGGATGAAAGAATTCAGCTTTCTGTCTTGAGCTGGGACACCTCTCTGTGCTCCTGGTTCTCAGGTCTCTAGACTCAGATTTAGTCGTTCACTCATGTCAAACTCTTTGTGGCCCCATGTGCTGTAGCCCACCAGGTTCCTCTGTCCATGGGATTCTCCAGGCAAGTATACTGGAGCAGGTTGCCATTTTCTACTCCAGGGGACCTTCCCCATGCAGGGATCAAACCTGTGTCTCTGGTGCCTCCTACATTGGCAAGCAGATTCTTTACCAGTGAGCCACTCAGGAAGCCCAATCTATATCAGAGGCTTCCTAGTTCTTGGGCTTTTAGACTTGGACTAAGTTATACCATCTTTCCTGAGTCTCCAGTTGGCAGATGGCAGAACTTCTCAGCCTCTGTAAACTGCACAAGCAAATTCTTTGTAATAAATATCCTCTATACACACCCTATTGGTCCTGTTTTTCTAGAGAATCCTAATACAACTCCCATTTCCACACTTATCCCAGGATTCCCTTTATGCTGTGATTTTGTGTTCCCATTCACCAGATCACTGCAATAGACTCTTACTAGTCTTTCTCTTCCCTTTTGCTTTCTCCTTTCATTACTTCTAAATTTTATTCTATGCTTCCATGTACCCTTTCTAAAATATGTCAGAATGGTTCAATAGCCTCCTCTGCTTCCAGGACATCATTCACATTTTTTGAATAATACATAAAACACTCCTGCTATCTGATCTTTATCAGTTAATGTCACTGTGCTCTCACACTTATTTTACCTAAAAATAACATATGCTTCATGAGGTATCTTATATTTTGAATTCAAATTTTAAGTACTACTAACTTACTTATCTTCAGTAGACTGGGATATAAACTCCATAATTGACTCAGCATATAAAAGGGAACCTCGGTCCCAAAAGGCAAATTGATTAAAGCAACGCACACATGTGATTTCCAGTCACAACTAAGTTATATATACCACTAAAGTTTAAACTAGATATAAGCAGATGTCAATAAAAATTAACCTAACTCATATCCATGGAATAATGAAGACATATAACAGCAAAATGCATTAAATTGACCATAAGCCAAGGAAAACATAGTTATACATATATGAAGCTAATACAAGGAATGTAAAATATTATAAATTATAGCTTGATCATAACTATTAATAATAATTAGGTCCAGGCTATGACCAAATAAACTGTATGCCAAATATAAACTTCATAGTTATGTATTAAAATATTCATCAAAAGGTTTCATTAAGTTTTCATCAAAGCACCTTGTCTATGGAATTGAGATATAAAAATCCAAAGGACATTGGCATGCTGTGGAGCAGGAATGGCTCGTACAGCTTTTTCAGAATCTAAGTAAAACATTCTACCTTCTTGGGCTATATTTATAAGATGATATTCTGATTGCTAGTGGGATTTCCAGATTTTTAAAGGACTCAAACATTTCAGTTACTGAAAAGGAAAAACACTGACTCTTGTTCTCCCATTGTCATGTACCCTTGTCTAAAATACTTTGAAATGACTTAGGAAAAAAATCCTTAAACCTCGAGACTAAGAAACAGATTTAGATTATAATGAATCAACCAATGTTCTGACCCAAGAAACTGGATGGCTACCAAAAATGACCTCTTATTTCCCTCATCTTCCTCAAGGTCCTTTCAGGTTTACTTGATTTGTTCTTTCAACCTATTGGCATAGCCCTTAGAAAGCCTTTGGAAACAGCAGAACAGTCTGTGAATGAGGATGTGAAGGATGTTGTTACACACAAGTAAACTAAAGATACTTCACTGCATTGAGAATCATGCAATTCATTTTCCTAAGAAAAAGGAGGAGCCAGTCTGAAACCTCCCTGGCCAGGTAAAATCCTTCTTGAGTAGTTCACGAGCATCAGAAAGCAAATCCCATATATGTTAGCTTATGTTTTCAGTACACTTTTTAGGAAATAGTGAAAACTCAAAACTCTTACTGATACGAAAGTCTCCTAACTAGCCAATGGATGCTATTCTCACATGCTTTCATTTAACAAATAGCTACCAGATAACACTTGTCCTCAGTGCAGAAGTTGAAGTTTGAAGACTTGTTGTGGAAAAAAAAAAAGGTTAAAGAAGTGCTGCCGGTGTGTGCGTGTGTGTGTTAGCTGCTCAGACATGCCTGACTCTTTGCGACCCCAAAGGGTGTTGCCCACCAGGCTTCTCCATCCATGTGATTTTCCAGGCAAGAATACTGGAGTGGGTTGGCATTTCCTTCTCCAGGGGATCTTCCTGACCCAGGGATCAAACCTGGGTCTCCTGCATTGCAGGCAGACTTTTTACTGACTGAGCCACCAGGGAAGCTGCTGATAACTAGCACTGAATGGTGTTACACACAGTGGGGTCATGACAATAAAGCAATGGAAAAAAAATTTCTGGAGTACAAACCAATCCACATGTGATACTCTCAAATACTGCAGGGCCTGGCCCTTTTAACACTCAAAGAGCCTCAGAGACTAGGAGGAGGGATGCAGAAGGGAATAGAGACCCAAAATGGCTTGCTCAGGAAGACTAAGATGACACTTACAGGTGAATGGGAAAGTTAGCATCATGTTGAATACATTACAGAGAAGCTAAATACTTACAAAAACTAAGGGATCAAGACAGTTTTAAAAGTAAATTTTGAACATTTGGAAATATCATGTTTTGTGCAAATTGCAAAGAGAAATATAAATAAGACTATGCCAAAGCCTTTGACTATGTGGATCACAATAAACTGGAAAATTCTGAAAGAGATGGGAATACCAGACCATCTGNTGGCTGGATGGCATCACTGACTCGATGAACATGGGTCTGAGTGAACTCCAGGAGATGATGATGGACAGGGAGGCCTGGCGTACTGCAATTCATGGGGTCGCGAAGAGTCGGACATGACTGAGCAACTGAACTGAACTGAATTGAACCTACATCAACACATCTTAAGCACACAAAGTTCATAGTTTAGCTTAAGGTTCACTCGTGGTGTTGTACATCCTATGGGTTTGGACAAGTGTATCATGATACAGGTCCATCATCATAGTATCATGCAGTATACTTTGACTTAGCTAATCATCCTCTGTGCTTTGCCTACTGCACCCTCCCCAACACTATAAATCATTGATCCCTTTCATATTCCCAAAAGTTTACATTTCCAAAAATATCAGAGAGTTGGAAATCAAATTACTTTCACTTGGTAATATATATTTGGAGTTTCTGTGTGTTTTTCGTGCCTTGATAGCTTATTTCTTTTTAGTGCTGAGGAATACATTTTTTTAGTGAAAAATATGGAAAATCATCTTAGATATCCATGAGGTAACTAGAGATGGTCCCTGATTTACGATGATTTGAGTTATGATTTTTTTACTTCAAAGTAGAGCAAAAGCAGGAAGTATTATGTAGAAATCAAACTTTAAAGTCTGAATTTTGATCTTTTCCTGGGCTATCAATATGTGGTCTAATATGTTCGTGATGCTGGGCAGCAGCAAAGAGCCCAAGTTCCTAGCCAGCCAGACAATTACATGGATAAATAACTGATACACTTTGAACCATTCTGCACACATTCAACTGTTCTGCTTTTCACTTGCAGTATGTACGCAATACATTTCATGAGAGATTCAACACTATTATAAAATAGGCTTTCTGTTAGATAATTTCGTTCACTTGTAAGCCAATGTAAGTGTTCTGAGCATATTATACTAGGCTAAACTATTGGTTAGATGTATTAAATGCATTTTTGAATTGCAATACTCTGCTTACAATGGGCTTATTGGGACGTAGCCACATTGTAAGTAAAGGAAGATTGGTAAATATAAATAAAATGAATACTTTTAATGGAAGAGAACAGGAGTGAGAGGAGGTAAATCTTTAAAGTCTTGCTGAAGTGTATAGAAAGCTGACTCAAAACAAAACAAGGTTTTCAACAATTACATCAACAAAACCCTTTTAAACTCAAAGAAAAATCACATATCCACACACATCCATGATGGGAATGACCCCTGAGGTTACAGAGTCTATTCTTTAGCTATTGGAGTCTCCTTTACTTTGCTTCACAATTTATTTTGCTCATCTGGCTTACCAAGTCAGACAAAATGAACAGACAGAGGATAAAATGACCTTCATCAAGCACAATCATCAACACACTAGCCTCACTGGGCCTCAACATGCTCAGCCTCACCAAAGTCAGCCCAGTGACAAGTTCACACAAACTGTCAGCCAATTATTCATTTGTTGCAGAGAAGTCAGAGAGATGGGGCCCACAGAGATCTCCAGTTGTCTTCATAGATAGGAGCTGATTATTTTTAAAAAGCTTAGATAAAACTATCTCTAAGCAAAGAAAAATTTTAATTTCTCTAAAATAAATTTAGAAAGGTTAAAGTATACCCAGCTCGAGCATTTCTTTACTTCATCCCTAATCTTTAGTGATAATTTTTTTTTTTTTACATGTTACANTATTTTTAAAAAGCTTAGATAAAACTATCTCTAAGCAAAGAAAAATTTTAATTTCTCTAAAATAAATTTAGAAAGGTTAAAGTATACCCAGCTCGAGCATTTCTTTACTTCATCCCTAATCTTTAGTGATAATTTTTTTTTTTTACATGTTACAGATTTCTGGATAATACCAGACCTCAGCAGATGTCTTCTAATGACAATAACTTTCTCAGTATTAGCAGTGGAATTTTCCCATGCCCATGGGGAAGATCTTGCTGTTCTATTTCTGTAAAATCCTCCTTGATTTCCTGGATGAGTTGTTACACCCTCTTAAAGTATGGTATATATGATGGGATAAGTATGGCTTCTAGAGTCTGCTCAGATCTTAGCCTCCTCACTTATTTTGTTGTCACCTTGAGTCATTTAGTGTCTTTAGACCTTAGCTCTCCCTTTATCCTCCAACAAAAATATGAAGTAACAGTAATTAGAAATATGTTTAGCTACATATAACAGGAAGCTACCACTGATTTAAGCAGAGGTGCATTTTTCTCACACACACCAAAAATCCAGATGTAAGGAATTACAGTTGTTGATTCAGCTTCTTTTTAATGAAAGCAGAAATTCAAACTGTTTTTGTGTGCCTATCCTATCATCCTTAGTGTGCTGAATTTATTCTTAACATCTGTTGTTTCAAGGTCACAAGATAGATTCAGCCACTGAATATTTTATTATTAGGGTTCAAGACAGGAAGCTAAGAACAGACAGTGCCAGGNAAACTGTTTTTGTGTGCCTATCCTATCATCCTTAGTGTGCTGAATTTATTCTTAACATCTGTTGTTTCAAGGTCACAAGATAGATTCAGCCACTGAACATTTTATTATTAGGGTTCAAGACAGGAAGCAAAGAACAGACAGTGCCAGGGTTTGTCTGTTTGGGCTCCCCTTTACTAGGAAAGCAGAAGTTCTATGAAGTTGTACTGACTACCCAGAAGTTTTTCCCTTATTTATCACTGTCCAGAAGTGAAAAATGTTGCCAGACTTGGCTTCAAGAAAGACTCAGAAATCACAGATTATGACTGTCTTAACTGATCATGACCAATCATGATGTATCATAAGATGGTATATATTAGAAGGAACTTATGTTCAGGTTAGTAGCAACACATGCCACCCAATGACTTTGATGATTTGTTGTGATGATTAAATGCAAGTGTATGTAAATGCCAATCCAGAGTGAACACTAAGTAAATGTTAGTCTGACAATATTGCTTATAGTTGTGTATTTGCCTTGCCCTATGGTATCTTAGGGTATTAATTGCTCTCCAAGGCCAGAAATCATATTTAATTCATCCATAGACACCACCAAAAATAGTAAATCTGGGAGCAATATCTTGGGAATTGGTACATTTACAATTAAGCCTTTAACTTCTGTGGCTGTTACTGGGCTGGCCAAAAGGTTCATTCGTGTTTTACTACATTTTATATTAAGAATATATACATATCAAGGGTGGTATTCAAATAAAATATAACCAAAATAACAACATTCAGTAGGCTCTGCTATGTCTCCAGCATGTCTTAACTGTTACGGATAAAGAATTAATTGTGGTCCAGTCTAAACCTGTGTCAGTGTATCTGACATACACAGACCCTGCAGCTTTGTCTCTTACATTCTATTCTGTATTTGAAGGCCAATTCCTCACTTTAGGGCTTTTACTGCTGAGCTATCTCTGGTGATAGCATCATGTTGCTGTAGTTTCCACCTTCTACTAGAAAAGTAATCTCTCTAAATTCCAGAAACTGCATTTTCTCTACAAGACCAGATGTTCGTGCTCTGGTGCAAGTTGATTCCATTCTCTTGATCCACACAATGGAGTTAAGCATCCCTTTTCGTCTGGAAACACCTCTTTTATTTAGAAACTTTTGGCCAACCTCATAGTAAATAATATAATACCACTTTCATTTGAAAACATCCAAATTAGACTTAACCTTTGTGAAGCCTGGGATTACAAGAGTTCTTTTATCAGCTTTCCAGATGATTGATCTTTGTGTACTGTTTGAATAAAATATTAAGAGTATGGCTGGCCATGTCTAATAATCAATTCTAAATCATAGAATACATTTCTTGTCATGACTAGACTTTAAAAACATCTTTATATTGCATGAGGGGCTTCCCTGATGGTTCAGACAGCAAAGAACTTGCCTGCAATGTGAGAGAGACCCAAATTCAATCCCTGGGCTAGGAAGATCCCCTGGAGAAGAAAATGGCAACCCACTCCAGTATTCTCGCCTGGAAAATCCCATGGATGGAGGAGTCTGGAGGGCTATGGGGTCGCAAAGAGTTGGAAACAGCTGAGCAACTGATAACTAACTAACCTTTTGTTTCTTGCTGGACTAATAATGTATTGGTTCCTCACTTCCAATAACATTTTCATATGACCTTTAAGATACATAAGGAAAATTAATAATTCTGTATCTGACATATATTGATTAAAATTAATAATTAAAATTAAGTGACTTTTTATATATTCAGAATAATAAATACTACTACTGTTGCTATATATTTTTAGCCAAGAATGAATTCCAGTAGCAAGAAATGAGCAAAACCATAACTTCACTGAAATAAAAATAAAGTTATGAAAGGTAACTGGGTTGAAAAATGACAAGCATCAAGAAAAGCCAAATGATTCTATAACATACAAAATATTAGTCATAAGCATTTTCTAAAGACAATTATACTGAAAATGTTTGAGATGTCATTCGTCTTATATTAGAAATGTATCTCTTTAGGTCACTCAGCCATGTGTGGCTCTTTGCAACTCCTTGGACTATAGCCTGCCAGGCTGCTATGTCCATAGGATCTTCCTGACCCAGGAACTGAACTAGTCTCCTGCATGGCAGGCAGATTCTTTACCACTGAGCCACCAGAAAAGCCCTAAAAATGTATTCTGGTTAATTAATTATAGGAAAAATTGGTCAAAACAAAGATTTTGGCTTATTATTTTGTTTTGCATGACTCCTATAACCTTTAATACGTTAATATACTATGAGTTTCAAGAGGAAGAAATGACACAAACTGTTTCCCAAAAATATTCTATAAAAGAAATTTTATTCAAATACTGCACAGGACTAGTGTTCTGAGGAACACATTTTGGAGAATAATGGCTAAATAACTCTGTATAACATGTCACCAGATGGTCAATACCGAAACCAGATTGATTATATTCTTTGCAGCCAAATGTGGAGAAGCTCTATATGCTCAGCAAAAACAAGACTGCAAGCTAACTGTGGCTCAGATCATGAACTCCTTATAGCTAAATTCAGGCTTAAATTGAAGAAAATAGGGAAAAACCACCAGGTCATTCAGGTATGACCTATATCAAATGTCTTATGATTATACAGTGCAAGTGACGAATAGATTCAAGGAATTAGATCTGTTAGAGTACCGTAACACTGTATAGGAGATGGTGATCAAAACCATTGCCAAGAAAAAGAAAGACAAAATGGTTGTCTGAGAAAGCCTTATAAATAGCAGAGAAAAGACAAGAAGCAAAAGGCAAAGGAGAAAAGGAAAGATATACCCATCTGAATGCAGAGTTCCAAAGAACAGCAAGGAGAAATAAGAAAGCCTTCCTCAGTGAACAATGCAAAGAAATAGAGGAAAACACAAGAATGGGAAAAACTAGAGATCTTTTCAAGAAATTTAGAGATGCCAAGGGAATGTTTCATGCAAAGATCGGCACATTAAGGAACAGAAATGCTATGGACCTAACAGAAATAAAAGATATTAAGACGTGGCAAGAATACAAAGAAGAACTATACAAAAAAGATCTTCATGACCCAGATAACCACGATGGTGTGATCACACCTTGGCCCAGATGTCTTGGAGTGAAAAATCAAATGGGGCTTAAGAAGCATCAATAATACTGAAGTGGTTTGCCATTCCCTTCTCCAGTGGACCACATTTTGTCAGAACTCTCCACCATGACCCGTTCATCTTAGGTAGCCTTACAAGGTATGGCTCATAGTTTCATTGAGTTAGACAAGGTTGTGGTCCATGTGATCAGATTGGTTAGTTTTCTGCGATTGTGGTTTTCAGGTCATCTGCGCTCTGATGAAGGATAAAAGGCTTATGGAAGCTTCCTATTGGGAGAGACTGACTGAGGGGGAAACTATCTTGTTCTGATGGGCAAGGTCATGATCAGTAAATCTTTAATCCAATTTTCTCTTGACAGGTAGGCTGTGTTCCTGCCCTGTTATTTACCTGGGGCCAAACTATGGTGGATGTAATGAAGATAATGGTGACCTCCTTCAAAAGGTCCCATGCACACACTGCTACACTCAGTGCCCTCAACCCTGCAGCAGGCCACTGCCAACCCACACCTCTGCCAGAGACTCCTGGGCACTCATGGGCAAGTCTGGGTCAGTCTCTTGTGAGGTCACTGCTCCTTTCTCCTGGGTCCTGGTGCACAGAAGTTTCTGTTTCTGCCCTCCAAAAGTCTATTTACCAGTCCTATGTAACTTCTGGCAGCTCTATGGTAGGGTTAATGGTGACCTCTTCCAAGAGGGCTTATGCCACATGAGGTCTGCTGCACCCAGAGCCCCTGCCCCTGTGGCAGTCCACTGGTGACCTGTACCTCCATAGGAGAAACTCAAAACCAGACCACCTGACCTGCCTCTTGAGAAATCTGTATGCAGGTCAGTAAGCAACATTTAGAACTGGACATGGAACAACGACTGGTTCCAAGTAGGAAAAGGAGTACGTCAAGGCTGTATATTATCATCCTGCTTATTTAACTTATATGCAGAGTACATCACGAGAAATGCTGGGCTGGAAGAAGCACAAGCTGGAATCAAGATTGCCAGGAAAAATATCAATAACTTCAGATATGCAGATGACATCACCTTTATGGCAGAAAGCGAAGAGGAGCTAAAAAGCCTCTTGATGAAAGTAAAAGAGGAGAGTGAATAAGTTGGCTTAAAACTCAACATTCGAAAAACAAAGATCACGACATATGCTCCTATCACTTCAAGGCAAATAGATGGGTAAACAGTGGAAACAGTGGCTGACTTTATTTTTCTGGTCTCCAAAATCACTGAGGATGGTGACTACAGCCATGAAATTAAAAGACGCTTGCTTCTTGGAAGAAAAGTTATGACCAAACTAGATAACATATTAAAAAGCAGAGACATTACTTTGCCAACAAAGATCCATCTAAGTCAAAGCTATGGTTTTTCCAGTAGTCATGTGTGAATGTGAAAATTGCACTATAAAGAAAGCTGAGCATTGAAGAATTGAGGCTTTTGAACTGTGGTTTGGAGAAGACTCTTGCGTGTCCCTTGGACTGCAAGGAGATCCAACCAATCCATCCTAAAGGAAATCAGTCCTGAATATTCATTGGAAGGATTGATGCTGAAGCTTAAACTCCAATACGTTGGCCACCTGAAGCAAAGAGCTGACTTACTTGAAAAGAGCCTGATGCTAGGAAAAATTGAAGGCAGGAGAAGGGGACAACAGAGGATGAGATGGTTGGATGGCATCACTGACTCAATGGACATGAGTTTGAGTAAGCTCCAGGAGTTGATGATGGACAGGGAGGCCTGGCGTGCTGCAGATCATGGGGCCAAAAAGAGTCGGACATGACTCAGTGACTGAACTGAACTGAATTAGGAAGTGTCACTACAAACCAAGCTAGTCAAGGTGATGAAATTCCAGTTGAGTTATTTCAAATCCTGAAACATGACACTGTTAAAGTTCTACACCAATATGCTAGCAAATCTGGAAAACTCAGCAGTGGCCACAGGACTGGAAAAGGGCAGTTTTCATTCCAATCCCAAAGAAGAACAATGCCAAACAATGTTCAAACTACCACACAATTGCTTTCATCTCACATATAATGCTCAAAATTCTCCAAGTGAGGCTTCAACAGTACATGACCTGAGAATTCCCAAATGTTCAAGCTGGATTTAGAAAAGGCAGAAGAACCAGAGATCAAATTGCCAACACATATTGAATTATAGAAAAAGCAAGAGAATTCCATAAAAACATCTACTTCTGCTTCATTAATTGCACTAATGCCTCTGACTGTGTGTGTCACAACAAATTGTGGAAAATTCTTAAGTAGATGGGAATACCAGACCACCTGACCTGCCTCCTGAGAAATCTGTATGCAAGTCAAAAAGCAACAGAAGTAGACATGTCACCCTGCTTATTTAACTCATACACAGAGCACATCATGTGAAATGTGAATGAAGCACAGCTGGAATAAAGATAGCCAGGAGAAATATCAATAACCTCAGACATGAGGATGACACCACCCTTATGGCAGAAAGTGAAGAACTAAAGAGCCTCTTGATGAAAGTGAAAGAGGAGTGAAAAATCTGGCTTAAAGTTCAACATTCAGAAAACAAAGATCATGACATCTGGTCCCATCACTTCATGGCAAATAGATAAGGAAATAATGGAAACAGTGACAGACTTTTTTTCTTGAGCTCCAAAATCACTGCAGATGGTGACTGCAGCCATGAAATTAAAAGACGCTTGCTCTTTGGAAGAAAAACTATGACAAACCTAGACACTGTATAAAAAGCAGAGACATTACTTTGTTGACAAGCGTTCATATAGTCAAAGCTTTTTCTTCTCCAGTAGTCATGTATGGATGTGAGTTGGACCATAAAGAAAGCTGAGCAGTAAAGAACTGATGTTTTTGAACTATAGTGTTAGAGAAGACTGTTCAGAGTTCCTTGGACTGCAAGGAGATACAACTAGTCCATCCTAAATGAAATCAACCCTGAATATTGATTGAAAGGACTGATGCTGAAGTTGAAGCCCCAATATTTTGGCCATAATGGGAAGAACTGATACATTGGGAAAGACCCTGATGCCATTGTTCCTGATGCTGGGGAAGATTGAAGGCAGGAGGAGAAGGGGACAACATAGGATGAGATGGTTGGATGGCATCACTGACTCAATGGACATGAGTCTGAGCAAGTTCCGGGAGATGCTGAAGGACAGAGAAGCCTGGATTGTTGGAGTCCATGGGGTCACCATGAGTCGGACATGACTGAGCAAATGAACAACAAGAACAACAACTCTTTATAGAAATACTACCTGGGAGACTGTTCACCTCACTGAGCTAAAAGGGGCACATTTTAAATTATAGCTCTAAGCCAAAAAAAAAAAAAGGATACTTCTAGACAAAAAGGGACATTTAACCCCATTGTGTGGACCAACAAAATCAACTAGGACCAGGATAGAAACACCTGGTCCTTTAGAGAAAAATGCAGTTTCTGGAGTTTAGAGAGGTTACTTTTCTGTTAGAGGGCAGAGATTGCAGGCACATGATGTTATTAACAGGGATAATAGTCAGAGCTGTCAGCAGTAACAGGCCTAAAATGAGGAGCAGGATTTTAAATATACAAGGACTCTTCAAAGATGGCCTTGGGCTTCCCTGGTGGCTCAGACAGTAAAGAATCTGCCTGCAATGCAGGAGACCAGTGTTTGATCCCTGGATTGGGAAGATCGCCCAGAGAAGGAAATGGCTACCCACTCCAGTATTCTGGCCTGGAGAATTCCATGGACAGAGAAGCCTGACAGGCTACAGTCCATGGGGTTGCAGAGTTGGACACAACTGAGTGACTTTCACTCACAGATGGTCTTTATCTGTAACAATTAAGATTTGCTGGAGACATAGCAGAGCCTACTGTATGTTGTTAGTTTGTTGTACATTATTTGAGTATCACAGTGTGTGTGTATATAAAAACCATGGCTTTGACCATACTTGATTATTAGATGCAAGAATCTTGAAACCTAAATGTGCAAAACCTAAGAGCCTTCCACAGAATTCTGTCCATATTTCTAAACATAGCAAAATCCCTTAGATCACAATTTCTCACCAAAAAAAGAAATGTATAAGTGACTTTGACATTTCTTCCCCTGTATAATCCATAGAAGTCAGTGCTGCTGCTGCTGCTGCTGCTGCTGCTGCTGCTTCTGCTAAGTCGCTTCAGTCATGTCCGACTCTGTGCGACCCCATAGATGGCAGCCCACCAGGCTCCCCTATCCCTGGGATTCTCCAGGCAAGAACCCTGGAGTGGGTTGCCATTTCCTTCTCCAATGCATGAAAGTGAAAAGTGAAAGCAAAGTCGTTCAGCCATGTCCGACTCTTCACGAACCCATGAACTGCAGCCTACGAGGGTCCTCCATCCATGGGATGTTCCAGGCAAGAGTACTGGAGTGGGGTGCCATTGCCTTCTCCATAGAAGTCACTAGGATAGTGTTAACTATGAACAACAAAATGGAGTCACTCATGTCAAAGGGACCTATAATGAAATCAGGAGGCCACTGTGGATGCAGCACTCAAACATATCCTCACCTAGACACAATATAAACTCTGGACCAGGCCATTCACAGGCCACCAGGAACTCATTTTCTTCACCCCTTGGAAAATGTAATTTGGCAAGTCATCATTTGCTGACAAGGAACTGAATGCGTGGCAGCACCAATCATAGTTCTGTAAAACCACCTGTGTAACTCTTCTTGAATATTTTTGTCTGTCGTCTTTATAAACCCTCACCAATTTCTATTTACCTCAGATCTCATTTAAGTTATTACTCAAATCTGTGTCTCTTGAACTTTAACTCCTAAGATACAAAATGAGAGTTGGACTATGAAGAAAGCTGAGCTCCGAAGAATTGATTTGAACTGTGGTGTTGGAGAAGACTCTTGAGAGTCCCTTGGACTGCAAGGAGATCCAACCAGTCCATTCTGAAGGAGATCAGCCCTGGGATTGCTTTGGAAGGAATGATGCTAAAGCTGAAACTCCAGTACTTTGGCCAGCTCATGTGAAGAGTTGAGTCATTGGAAAAGACTCTGATGCTGGGAGGGATTGGGGGCAGGAGGAGAAGGGAACGACAGAGGATGAGATGGCTGGATGGCATCACTGACTCGATGGCCATGTATCTGAGTAAACTCCGGGAGATGGTGATGGACAGGGAGGCCTGGCGTGCTGCGATTCATAGGGTCATGAAGAGTCGGACGTGACTGAGCAACTGAACTGAATTGAAGATACCAAATAATCCCTCCTTATTTGCAGCCTTCTTTATTTTTTGGTTTTGGTAGATAGCAGAAGTTTCTTGAGGTCATGGATCTTTGCTAACTCTCTTCCAAATAATTCCAAGAAATCAGAACAGAGGTGTTCAGTAAGTTTTCGTCAAATAGATAAGTTAATACAATTTCAGTTGTTGCTTAATAGCAAGTAAACACAAGGCATGTACAAGTACACAGTTACAACCCCTGCTTTTTAAGGTCCCTATCTTCTAGGTCTCCAAGCATGCACAGGCAGTGAGTGAGTAAGCCTACATTAAATACTATCACACACAAATTTTAAGGAATTTTGGGAAAATGTGTTGAAGAGGAAGAAATTTTCCTCTATCCTTCTAGGCTTTTCTGGCTGGTCTAAAATTTAAACTGAAGGAGACAATCAGACTAAAGCTTAATAACAGGTATCCATGGGGGAGATCCAGGAAAACTAAGGAACTCACCAAAAGGCTGAAACTCTCACCTTAAATATCATTGTCAGCTTAAGACTACAGAGGATGCTCAGAGAAGTGGTTTGGGACTTCAAAGGGGAGGGAGGCAACTGACATGGAGATGGAAAAGCAAATGTTTGGTAAACACATGCTTGCTGGGACCAGCAGAAATAATGAGAAACAGAGAGCACTCTGCTTCCTTGGCCTTGCCTAGTTTCCCCCACCATATACCACCTTTCTGGTGACAGCTCTATTTCAGCAAAGGCCCTCTATCAAATTTCAGGCAGTTATAGGAGGAAGTCTTCCTAAGTCTTTTGGACCTTAATTGTTTAAAACTTGAAATGATCCACAAGCTAAAGAGACATTTTGTAAATTTTGTGCCCCTACAAGAGCCAAATACAATTTATGGGTGGGGGGGGAACCAACTGCCTCCATAAAGACCTTTCAAATTTAAGCAAGTAAATTAAAAATTTAGGTAAGTGTCTTGTAAACACAAAAAGCAATGAGTGAATGTTGATGAGTGAACTAATGACAATAATTATACAAGGAGCAGGAAACTCAATATAAATAAATTCAACACTCTCTAGGAACTTAAAAGATGAAGTGATCTCCAGAGCTATGAATTCAAAATAAGCTATGAGAGAAAAACAAGAGATTTCAGATAACTAATGATTTAGTGATTCTCATTCTTTGACCTAGAATCACTTAGAGTATCAGTTCCCATGATATGCCTAAATTCTGCCTCAGACATCCATGACAAATGAGCCACTGTATCTCAGGGTTCAAATACTGCTTGAAAGGTTATTGAGTCTTGGAGTGACTTGACAAGGTCAACCCCAAAGATGAAAATTTTCTATAGAAAAGCTACTGGATAAAGTTAAATATTTCTGCTTGTGCTACAAATAATTAACCACAGTTGACAAAAAAAGTCAATCTAACAAAGAAATGGAAAATTTTAAATCATAGATCAATGATAAATTATAAACCTTATGCATCTTTCTGTATCCTTTTTGAAATCTTGCTTTCAAAATCAATCACAGCTCAATGAATGAAAGATGATTAAATGCTACATCCAGAATAAAGAGTTTTTCACAGACATCAGCCATGCAAAGACGTGAAACAGTCTCCAGGCAGAAAATAGCAAGTACAAAAGACCTGAGGGCGAGATAAGCCAGTCCCATTTCAGTTACAGAAAGAAAGCCAATCTGACAGCACATGGTTACCACAGGAGCAGAAGGTCAAAGTGAAGCCAGAGAGAGAGGCAAAAGTCAAATAATAATACATCACTATAAAGGTTTGTTGCTTGGGAATGTGAACTATGTAATAATAAAATAATGGACCTGTTGGCAGTGGCACTTGAGGTTAAAAACTCCCTCTATCATGCATTTTTATGATGAACCATGTGCAGACTCCAAATAAGCAGACAGAGATGATCAGCAGAGTAAGGAAAATAGACTGAACACAAGTGAGAATTACAGACATCGTGAAATGAAAGTCGTGTTACAAATGAAGGAAAGGGAATAAGCAGCACGTCTCTAGATACACACTGAGTCCTGCTCAACCCTGTCTCCCAGTTCTAATTAGTGTGGGTCCTTAATGAGAACAAATATTTGCTTTCCTGATTTAAAATGAATACATTTGAAAAGAAGGACAGAGTGTAGAAGAGTGTATAAGTTAGTCGCTCAGTCATGTTCATCTCTTGCCGTCCCAAGAACTATAGCCCACCAGGTTCCTCTGTTCATGCAATTCTCTAGGAAAGAATACTGAAGTGGGTCACCATTTCCTTCTCCAGGGGATCTTCCTGACCCAGGGATCAAACCCAGGTCTCCTGCATTGNGAACTATAGCCCACCAGGTTCCTCTGTTCATGCAATTCTCTAGGAAAGAATACTGGAGTGGGTCACCATTTCCTTCTCCAGGGGATCTTCCTGACCCAGGGATCAAACCCAGGTCTCCTGCATTGCAGGCAGATTCTTTACCATCTGAGCCACCAGGGAAGCCTCTGTCTAAGAGTAGGAAGGAGCATTTCAATAATTAGAGTGTTTGGTAGAGGATGAGGAGAGAACAACAATGGCTGAGAATAAATTGTCAGAGAGAAGACTGAAAAGGTTTCACCATAGAAACCGAGAAAATAACAATATTATGAAATAAAAACCCAAATTATTAATTTAACACCTAAAGCTCCTATCAGGAGAAGAGTAACACCAGATGGAGGTAGAGTATGTCAAAGATGAGATAAAAAATAAATCACCAGACCGAAAATACTAAAGGAAAGTGATTTACACCACGACCTGAAATGAATGCTTCAACATTCACTGGACTGTGGATTACCATTCATGAGCATCCTGACCTGTGAGTTGAGAAGAAAGAGATGAAAGAGACTATTGTTTATTGATCACATACTTTGGACAGAAATTGCACTGAAGCCTAGTTAGGGACACAGGTCTGGAGCCTGATTTACCAGCTGAGTGATGGTGAGCAATTTACTTTCATTCTAGGCTTCAGTTTTCTTACTGAAACATTGGGTTTCAGTACCTGTCTCACAGGATTTTGGTGTTCTACTGTGTTTAACATGATACCTGCTACACAGTACTCCATAAGTGTTAACCAGTATATATATGCTTTCTTGATCTTCACTATAATCCATGAGGCAAGTATTATCATCTTTTTTTTTTTAATTCTCACTCTGCTTATTATTTTTTTTAATTTTAATTGGAGGCTAATTACTTTACAATATTATGGTGCTTTTTGCCATACATTCACGTGAATCAGCCATGGGTATACATGTGTTCCCCATCCTGAAACCCCCTCCCACCTCCCTCCCCATCCCATCCCTCAAGGTCATCCCAGTGCACCAGCCCCGAGCACCCTTCCTCATGCATCGAACCTGGACTGGCCATCTATTTCACATATGATAATATACATGTTTCAATGCTATTCTCTCAAATCATCCCACCCTCACCTTCTCCCACAGAGTCTAACAGTCTGTTCTTTACATCTGTGTCTCTTTTGCTGTCTCACATATAAGGTCATAGTTACCACCTTTCTAAATTCCATGTATATGCATTAATATACTATATTGGTGTGTTTGACCTACTTCGTTCTGTATAATAGGCTCCAGTTTCATCCACCTCATTAGAACTGATTCAAATGCATTCTTTTAAATAGCCTAGCAATATTCCATTGTGTATATGTACCACAGCTTTCTTATCCATTTGTCTGCCAATGGACATCTAGGTTTCTTCCATGTCCTGGCTATTGTAAAACAGTGCTGTGATGAACACTGAGGTTATCATCTTGATCTGAGATGAAGAAAAGGAAGTTCAAGAAATCTGGGCCGACTTGCTGATTTTACAGAAGTGCATGGTAGCTCAAAGATTAATATCTAAGTCTTTCAGTTTAGTAGCCAATGGCTTTCCCACTCAGCCTTCCTCCCTAAGAGCCTGAACTGTGCATTGAGTTCATATGCAGATGTAGTCTCAAGATGAGATGAAAATATTCACTCAAGAATTCTTCCAAGTGGCAATTCCAATACTAAGAAGTAAGCCTATTAAGCTGCACAGCTTTGTTTCAGAGCCTGGGTTCAGTTCAGTTGCAGTCGTGTCCAACTCTTTGCAACCCCATGGACTGCAGCACTCCAGGCCTCCCTGTCCATCACCAACTCCAAGAGCTTGCTCAAATTCATGTCCATCAAGTCAGCGATGCCATCCAACCATCTTGTCCTCTGTGTCCCCCTCTCCGGCTGGGTTGCTGCTAAGTCGCTTCAGTCGTCTGACTCTGTGCGACCCCATAGACGGCAGCCCACCAGGCTCCCCTGTCCCTGGGATTCTCCAGGCAAGAACACTGGAGTGGGTTGCCGTTTCCTTCTCCAAGGCATGAAAGGGAAAAGTGAAAGTGAAGTCCCTCAGTCGTGTCCGATCCTCAGCAACCCCCTGGACTGCAGCCTCCCAGGTTCCTCCATCCATGGGATTTTTCAGGCAAGAGTACTGGAGTGGGGTGCCATTGCCGGATAGGGGGATATAAAGAAATACAGAAAATAATAACCCTGTAGATTAAAGGTTATGGCTAAATTTGGAGGGGAAAAGAGTATTGCTCTCTTCCAAGAGGCATCATTGAAGTAAATTTACTGAATTTGAAAATCTGTCTCGTAGTCTTCTAAATTTCTCAGTATTTCAAAAGGAAATCTTTTTTGAATTTGAGCTTGTTAAGGAAAAACTAAATTGACCAAGAATAACACATTAAAATCTGTCCAACCCTCAAAGTAAATGTCTTTGAAACACTGAATGCACTTAAAATTCCCTAGTTCTTTATATGAGATGCTTAAGTCAAAGAAAGCAAAATGCAATTGTTATAAATTTTTTATCATAACTCATTAATGCCTTCAACAGAAGCAAAGTATTTTCAAGTTAAATGAAAACATCTGGACAGCTAAACAAGGCCTTACAATTTTAATTCATATTAACACTTCATGTATCAGGAAATTTTATTTAAAAAAAAACCCTACAGGAGGTTAACTGTATATAATTTTCTTTAAAAAAAAAAAGAGAGAGAGAGAGAGAGAGAGCAAAATCTCAACCCCTGACAATACTTAAGAATAACTATTAAATGATTGTTGAGGAGTCAACCACACATTGAAAATTTAGCCACATTATCACAGAATAGAACCTTTAATGAAGAAATCAGAAATCATATGCCTCTAATAACATTTGGTTGGGAATTTAGCACAGAAGGAAGCCAATGAACAAAACCATCACGTTGCAATTAATTTTGTACAAAATGGTAATGGTCCAATTAGTTAAATGCAGAAACCATTTCTGAAATTCTGTCATGATTTAAAAATCAAGGAGTTACTTATTAAACCCTTGCTGGGTGACAGGCTGCTGCTTGCAGAAACCAAGTAGTTTCAGACATAGCATTACTTTGTGATTCATCAATCATCATTAAAAAAACACACATATACAAATATTTTCATGGTTACAGGAACTGAACAGAGATATTGAAGCCTAAACACTTTCACTTTTTAGGGCTGGGTGGTGGAGAAAGAAAGGAATACTAATATCTTAAATAAAATATCTACCTTGAACTAAATGATATACTGAATTCTTTAAATATCCTATTTTTTATATGTTGAATATTTGAAAGCATTAATGGAAGGAGAATTTATATCAAATATACTTCTAATTAAACATAATTTTTTAATTTATAAAGGTTATATAATTTGTAAGGATTATATATGATAATTTATAGTCTGAAACATTAAAAGGTTATATTTTCTTCTAAAATGTTGGTTAACTGCTTTGGGTATCAGCTAAAACATCTTTCTAGAGAGACTTCATTTCTTGCAGTTGATTAGGAAGAAAAAAAAAAAAGGAATGAACATCTAAATGTCAGAAGGTCCTAAGATTCTGCTGTATGATATTAACCCAAATAATTATTCACAAAAATTAAACTATAATAGGCTATATGTTGTTGTTGTGCTCAGTTGTGTCCAACTCTTTGTGACACCATGAACTGCAGCCTGGCAGGCTCCTGTCCATGAAATTTTTCAGGCAAGAACACTGAAGTGAGTTGCCACTTCCTACTCTAATAGGCTATATAGAATAAACTTATTTTTTCTAATTTATCTTTTTCACCACATTCTGTTAGTTGAAAATTCAGTAAAAAAAAAAAAAAATAGTGATATTTAAACTCCATTTCCAAATATTACATTCATATTACATTCATACATGCACATTTCTAATGTGCATAGATCTGTATTTTTTTCTATATTAAAATAAAAATGGCTATCTCTGAGTTCTCTGGTAATAAAATATCTCCAAAGCAAAACACAATATAAAATTCAAATATCATTTATAGTTACTTTTAGATAGATTAAAATCACAAAAAAGGGAAATATTTTTTCCAGTATACAAACTAAGAAATTCTATGATTTCCCAGCCTCTAACCATGCATAAGGCTTGCCAGGTGGTGCAATGGTAAAGAATACACTTGCCAATGCAGGAGACACAGGAGACTCAGATTTGACCCCCAGGTCAGTAAGATTCCCCTGGAGGAGGAAATGGCAACCCACTCCAGTATCCTTGCCTGGAGAATTCCATGGACAGACAAGCCTAGTGGGCTACAGTGCATGGGCCACAAAAAGTCAGGCATGACAGCACATACACACAGACATGCAACTGTACATATGTTCCTGGTTCATACTTTATATGCATAACCAGGTTGTTAGATATCTCACATTTTTAGTTCAACAGCAAATGTAACATGTATAGACAGAAAAGAGCAAAAAATTAAGAGATGGACTCATAGTGTCACAAGCAAAATTAACAAGGCTTTTGTATGTCTGAAGCCAATATAGGTCTAAAAAATGATTCCAATCACAAATAAATTCTTATACTGTTAAGAAAGTTCTAGGACCAACAACAGATTTCCCAACCTGGGGATCTGGCAAAGAGACTGAGAATCCCCAGAGAATTTGACTTTGGGGGCCAGTGGGATTTGATTACAGAACTGACACAGGACTGGGGAAACAGACTCTTGGAGGGTACAAACAAAACTTTGTGTGCACCAGGACCCAAGAGAAAGGAATAGTGACCCCAAAAGAGACTGACCCAGACTTGCTAAAAAGCAAAATGGCTATCTGAGGAGGCCTTACAAGTAGCTGTGAAAAGAAGAGAAGCGAAAAGCAAAGGAAAAAAGGAAAGACATTCCCATTTGAATGCAGAGTTCCAAATAGCAGCAAGGAGAGATAAGAAAGCTTTCCTCAGTGATGAATGCAAAGAAATAGAGGAAAACAACAGAATGGGAAAGACTAGAGATCTCTTCAAGAAAGTTAGAGATACCAAGGGAACATTTCATGCAAAGATGGGCTCAATAAAGACAGAAATGGTATGGACCTAACAGAAGCAGAAGATATTAAGAAGTGGCAAGAATACACAGAAGAACTGTACAAAAAATAGCTTCATGATCCAGATAATCACAATGGTGTGATCACTCACACTCACCTGGAGCCAGACATCCTGGAATGTGAAGTCAAGTGGGCCTTAGGAAGCATCACTACGAACAAAGCTAATGGAGGTGATGGAATTCCAGTTGAGCTATTTCAAATCCTAAAAGATGATGCTGTGAAAGTGTTGCACTTGATATGCCAGCAAATTTGGAAAACTCAACAGTGGCCACAGGACTGGTAAAGGTCAGTTTTCATTCCAGTGCCAAAGAAAGGCAATGCCAAAGAATGCTCAAACTACCGCACAATGATACTCATCTCACATGCTAGTAAAGTAATACTCAAAATTCTCCAAGCCAGGCTTCAGCAATACGTGAACCATGAATTTCCAGATGTTCAAGCTGGTTTTAGAAAAGGCCGAGGAACCAGAGATCAAATTGCCAACATCTGCTGGATTATTGAAACAGCCAAAGAGTTCCATCTATTTCTGTTTTATTGGCTATGGCTATGCCAAAGCTTTTGACTGTGTGGATCACAATAACCTATGGAAAATTCTGAAACAGATGGGAATACCAGACTACCTGACCTGCCTCTTGAGAAACCTGTATGCAGGTCAGGAAGCAACAGTTAGAACTGTTTTCTAAAGGAAATCAGTCTTGAATATTCATTGGAAAGACTGTTGTTGAAGCTGAAACTCCAATACTTTGGCCCTCTGATGCAAAGAACTGACTCATTGGAAAGGATCCTGATGCTGGGAAACATTGAAGGCATGAGGAGAAGGGGACGACAGAGGATGAGATGGTTGGATGGCATCACCTACTCAATGGATATGAGTTTGAGCAAGCTCTGGGAGTTGCTGATGGACAGCAATGCCTGGCATGCTACAGTCCATGGGGTCACAAAGGGTCAGATATGACCGAGTGACTGAAATGAACTGTTGATTTATATCTTCTAAAACAGTTCATTATCTTCTGCCTGATTAGCCTAATACAAACTTAAAACTCAGTTCAAATTCCTATCCTAGCTTGTGTATATTGCAATGTGCTTGTTTTCCTTCCTATGTAATTCCACATCACTTTACATAAATCCTTCCCATGTCTGTAATACTTATAGCAATTATATCAAAACTACTTTCTCCCTTAACCTATGTTACCCCAGGTAGAGATCACCTTCATTGACTAGCAAAGATTTAGG